>BSBK01009742.1:0-70477 GCA_027943335.1 Chamaecyparis obtusa
TATATATATATATATCACCAGAGAGAAAACTAATAAATGGCTCCTACCAGGAAGCAAAATCACTTTGGTAATTCAATTTGACAAACCTTAAGGTTTTCTACGACAAAATTTATCATATCCTAAATGATTTAAAATGAGATTTAATTATAGTATTTCCTAACATACCAAGCATTTATAAAGAAAGATATCAAAAGCTTAATAATAAAAAATCCAAGAATGATAAGAAAATCAACACAATATAACACCGAGAACTAAGAATACGAAGAAAAAATTCTTTGTAAATTAAAAGAAATTAATATACGAAGGTTTTCAAACCCTACGTGAAACCACCAATTGACAAAACCATGAAGAAGACCGGAAAAATGCTAAAAATTTTCCAAGCTTTTACAAAAATCTTTCAATTCAATCCTTCCATCCAAAACATTCAAATTTGTGTGTCTAGAATAAGGGACAAATCCTCCTCAGAAAGAAAAAAGAAGTTGGAATTCAAACTCAACCATGCAAACTTGGAACTCAACTCAGCTCAACAAACTTTCTTCACATCAATCTCTATTTTGCATACTTTAATCAATTTTCTTATTAATAACTCAATGTACTTTTATTTCTCTTGTTTATATCAGTTCAATTAACTAATAAAAATTACTTGATTCTTTTAACTTATTTAAATTAAATGTGCAACTAATGGCATATCATTTTTAACTAAAAGAACATTATTTTATTTATTTCATTATTGTTTTATATAATTTAACTTAAATTTAAATTTAATATTTATTTAAATCTTTAAATTTCATCATTAAAATTTTAATTATGTCTATTTAATTAATAAATGTATTTAATTGATTTTCACTAATTAAATACCCTCACATTTAATTTTATCTATTTAATAAGAGTTAATTATTTAAACATTATAATTAACCTTAGAAAATCATTTGATCATTTCACAACAATTACACCAGCCAACCAAAGAACAAAAAGACCAACTAAACCTATTAAAATCAATAATCATGCTCAAGGGAAAGACTCGTGAATTCACATCACCTAGATGAATTCAAAAAGGTAAAATATTATAAACTTGGCCACTATTTTAGAACAATAAAAATGGCTTAGGTTGGGATTCAAACTTGAATGTTATCTCCCCCCTCTTATCATTGAGACATTGCGATAGGGCACTCTCATCCTGACAATTCAGGGAAGTCGATATCGAATACCTACAAACCTACAACCCGCCAGGCAACCCAAGAGGACAAGACATAAAACCTCTATAAAATGCAAGTAGTGAATTTTATTTATTTATTTATTTATTTTAACTAGAATAATATTCATCATTACACTTCATATTTCTAAAAGAAGAAATAATTTTCTACTACTTGAATGAAAGATTTATACAACTTAAGTCCTCCCGGGTTCCCTAACGTCACTACTAAAGCAACATCATATAAACCATTTACCATGCATAATATATTCACGGAATCATGAGCTTAAAAGATCTACATTCATTTTAATGCACCAAGTTAAATGTCCCTAACTTATTTCTTTTATTAAACATAGATTAATCATCCAACATCATTATTCCTTTTATCAACTCATTCCATAAATTCATATTGATTTCATCTACATCTACTATCCTTTATATCACTTTTCTCTAATAATTTAGGTAAGAGATTAATATTCATTAAGGTAGGCATTATCCTAGGTATTTCATTAACATGAACCAAGTATTAACATTATAATCAAGTTACTATTTTATTGCATTGTTTCATAACCATTCATTATTAATAATTCCAATCACTAACCTATCATTTCTCAATAATTTCCTTGGATCCTTTCATCAAGAGAGAATATATTATTTTTGTGATACATCATTATATATAACTATATTTAAGATTATTTCCTTTACATATGGACAACATAAGAGGATAGGAGAAATAAAATAAACACTTTTTTTTAATGCTAGTAACATGTCCAATATTCCACATTATTTTCCTTTTCTTTTACCTAGAACTACCCATTCCCTTATGCATTGCTTTGAATTGAGATTACATCAATACTACAAGACTCCTTTTAGGAGATTAAAAATTACATGAATACAAATACATAAGTACATCTCAACATATTAAAATATCCAATAAGAAATCTTCAACTGCAGATCTGGAAAGGAATATGTGCTAGGATCATCCAAAGAATCACGATCAATACCTCGATATAAATATTAACCACCCAACCACGTGGAACCAATAGGCCCACTCCCTCAAGCTAGGAGATAGAACCAAAGGCCAATACAAGAGGTAACAACTAGAAAATTCCTAAGGTGGTGATAAAAGTTCCCCAAAGTCACAACAAAAAAGAAAAGACAAGAAGACCACAAGGAATACCAGATGCATGATCAAATTTGATAGAGAATCTAAGCTAAAGCTAGGTGAGTGTCATCGCATAGCCCTCACCCCTTGGGTTGTCCTGGTACTAGCCACTCTTGGCCCCGGCCCCCAAGTAGGCACATGCGGAACCGAATGCCTCTCGTACAGACAAGGTCATTCAGTTGTACCTACGTATAGGTACCTTCTCCCACTCCCATCTTTAGTCTTTACTAGCACTAAAGGCATGGGAGAGGTACAATTAATCTTGATTAATGTGTAATTTCCCATTCCAATAATCTCCCATTCCCAATTCATTTATTTAGGTTATCACTTGATTAAATAACTCATAGTAGGTTATCCTGGTACTAGCCACTTAGGGCCCCGGCCCCTCACTATGAGCCACTCACCTAGTGTACTTAGGTTTCCCTAACATACATATAAAAATCATAAGAACATAATAGATTCAGCATCAAGAATTCATATCAATTCCATAACAACATTTGATTGAGTTTAGGAAAACATATGTTGTCCCTAGTCCACTTGACAACCCTAAACCCAATATGGCATTCAGAATGTTCCAAACATATAAGAAGACATCCAAGTGATATTATAAACATATTCAGAGTATACATAGATCCAATTAACCAAAAACAAATTCTAATAGCCTCTGGTAACCATACGAAACCTTAAAACTAATGATGTTCTTAAATTGAATTATTTCAAGCAAGGATTAAATGCAAGGAATAGTCATCATAGAACAGTCATCCATATCTTCCACAAAACATAAAATAAATGAAATCTCTTTGGTGGAGATTTAGATAACATAATTATGGACTCTCAATTTTATTTTTGGGAAGATCCAAAGGTGGGAAATAAAGTTATGACTTCTGGTTTAAAACAGAAAATTCTGGTTAGGGTTCAGACCTGCCTTCACTAAAACGGTTGTAATTTTCACAAAACATAATTAAAGTTTACCAAAACTAATTGGAAATGAAAGATAAGACTTAGGAGAATCTTTGATATCAAATTTAGACTTTTATATAATTATATCATCCTATAGCATACGAATACATTTGACAGAAAATTTAGAATCAAGAATGGACAGGCATAGTCTGCCAAAATGTCAAAAATAAGGCATTAATTCGACCCTAAAAATAAAATCAGAGAGATACCCATTTGAGATATGTGAATTTTACTTCTATAAAATCAATTTAGTAAAACCATAGATGCAATTTAAATTATTACAATAACAGATCTCCAAAAATGGGTTGCTAAAAACCCTAGGAAAACACATGCCAATTCTTACAAACAAAAACTCAAAACTTTAAAATAACCATACAAATGAAAAGTACAGATATAATAAATAATGATAATATATAAATAGATCTATAATCTATTAGATACATCAAGTAACTAAAATATTCAATCCATACCTCATGTCCTACGAAGGTTGAATCGAAGAAGGAAGGAAACAAAAGAGAAGACAAATCCAAACTTGAGATGCATCCTTCAAACCCTATCCACTTTCAGAAATCTCCATGAAAGAAAGAAATAATTCCACAGCAAAGAATCCCTCTCTCAACTACTGAAATTCTCACAAAAATGTCTCTCTCCCAAAAGCAAAGATAACCAAAAATTCTTAAAGACATATGCTTACAAACTCTCCTTCACATCTCCAAGTTTTCTCTCCAAAATCTCCATGAAAAGTAAGGCCATCCTCTCCTCAATGCTTCAGCCCCCAAAACCTCCTCTCTTCAAATGAGAAAGTAGTGCATATAAATAGATTTCCAAAAGTTGAGAGGAAAAGTAACCAATTCCCAACTAACTCTTAACTAAAGGGTATTATAAAATAACTTAATATCATACAACTATATTACTCAAATATAAAATAAAAGATTATTTGTATTCATTCATACACACATTTAATATTATCCTAACATATATGCATATGCCATCATTAATTACATCAATATCTATATATAACCTATCCTCATTATTAATAATTAACATTTGAGAATAATATACCTCGCATTATTTAATATTTAATTATTAATAATATTATACTTTACATTAATCCCAAAATATACACCATCAACAATATCTACAATAATTAGCATATAATCACATATAAATTATATATATATAAATACATATATGTGTGCACCCATATATATATTTCCATATATATATATATATATATATATATATATATATATATATATATATATATATATATATATATATATATATATATATATATATATATATATTTATTTATTTATTTATTTATATTTATATAGATACATGCCAAATACCAAACACTATAATCTATAAGATTATGAAGTAATAGATCACAATATTATTACCTATTTATAATTGCTATAGGATATAACACTGTGGTAGAATAAAATCACATGCCTCAAAATAAATCTAATCATCGAAAGAGGCCATAAAAATCAACTATGAAACATATTGAGAAAACTATAAGATCAAACAAGGTCAACCAAAGTCAACAAGGAAAGTCAAGCCAAACTCCTGAAACACAACATAGAAAGATTAACTAAGAATCATACCAAGAAGGAGAAATAAATAAAATGAGTAAACAAATCATACAACCAAATGAATTCAAGTGGTCACAAGGCACTAACTACAACCATGCCCAACCGAGTGCGTTGGATCTGGGTTTTTGACCCAAAGGTTGACTGACAAAGAAGGAACACTAATATTCCCAAATTGGAATAATGACAAAGGAAGACTCATGTAGGGGCCTTAGTACTATCTCCATAACAACAACCATCGAGGATTTGAGGGCATGCTCAGACCTGTGAAGCCAGGTGAAGTCGATGCCCGGTACCTGCAAGCCTGCATCACAAAGAAGAAATACATATGCATGGATATACATATAAAAGAAATCATTGCAGACAGATGACCAGGATCGATACATCGTGTGGACCTCAGCTATGGTGAGTAACTACGACTTCGTCCTGAATCATGAAAACACATCATGTATATATATACATCATAATGAAGGTTAGAATCTCAAGCATTGTGTTAGTCTCTTATCAATACTAATAATAAATTAACATAATCAAATCATCAAGTGAGATACAAGATTCATCCAAGGTAACCTTAATAGAAGAAAATATAAATAACCACTTATATATATCTATCAAGTACATATCATATAACATCCTAACTATGTTCATAAAGGTCTTGTAGGTACTCAATACATACATGGAGATAAATACATACAAAAATGATACCTTTAGATAGTATGTCTGATATTAGAATCATTGAGTACTAGCTTATGAAATTATTATAAACAACTATAGGAATAGATCAAACAAGTATCATGTACAACTTAAGCTGTAAGAAAATATCGAAGGATCTTAATTCTTTCAAAAACACAAAACTTATATTAGGGTTAGAGGGGTATTACAACACGCGAGTGTGAATGATAAGAAAAGTGTGATAGTGCAAATCCTATGCTGTTATAATAGAATTATTTCAATTTGTGGAAGGTATACCATTCAATAAGATTTCCAAACAAAAATGGAAGGAAAGAAGAACGTAACATGTGGATATCAACGTTATTGCATTTTTACTGTTGTAACAAAGTTTCCTATAAATCGACAGCCAGCAAATAAGGAATTACGTGGGTCATTCTTGTGAATAGTTTGTTTGATATAAGAAACAAACAAACTGTCTATTTTTATGCATATGTTGTAAGGATAATAGTATATAATGTAAGCTGTGGGGGCAGATTGGAATATAGAGTTTTCGGCAGGAAGAAATTGTTGTACGCAGCTCTGGACTGCACTATTTTGAAATAAATAAAAACATCAGTTTGTGCATGGTTGCAGTAGTGTAGAACTCAATTATTCTCTATCCACCGTGCAAGCCAGGAGTAAGGGCCCGCTCCATGGTGAAACACGGTGATGTATTTCATTAGTGTGTTATTCTATTTTGTATGAATTTATATTTCTTGCTTAGATTATCATCACAACATATTTTCATGTTTGTATCAATTTGTGATTTTAGATTAGCAATCCAGTAATTAGAATATAATATAGAAATAATTTCATTACTATTTTATTTATAGATTATTGTCATTATTATTTTTATTTCAAGAAGATAGTTTTGTTTCTGATCTTTGTAGCGTCAGGAAGTGACAGTTCCTGTCACTACAACCATTTTGATTTCCTGTAGATTTAGTTTTGAGTGTTTTAGCTGCATTCATAAACCCTCATCTCACAATTATCATCCCTTGATGGCATACTACTCGAACACCTTTCGCAATCTTACGCTCTCGGATTGACATGTATATACAAGCCAAACTTTATCATAAAATTTTTAATTATTTTGTTATTATTTGCCCCAGTGTTGGCCTATCATTTTGGTGCCGTTGCAGGGGAAAGGTGTCAAAGGGATGGCAGATTGATGATTTGAGTTAGGAACAATGCATTAGGATGAAAGCTTTTGCAATTGCTAGCCTTGCTTAAGTAATTAATCTTAATTTGCGTTGCGTAAATCATATAGATGCATTGCTTTAGAGTTTTGTTTTAGAGTTTGCAAGTAGGCTTAGAAATTAGATTCATTACTTGCTTTAGAAGTTAATGAAATTTTACATTATCATAAGTTGTTGTGAGTTATTGGTAAAAATGCTATTTTGAAGAAAAATGTAAAAAATGATGCATTTCCAAGGTTGTTCAACTACATCAATTTTGGTTGAAAAATGTTTCAAAAATTCAAAATTTGAAGGGGATGCAAGAGGCAAAATTTGCTTGGTGTCGGGGGGGGCTGCCCTAGGACCCCGCAAGGGGCGTTGCCCTGTTGGTGTCCAAAATGACTCTTATGCTCTAATAGGCTGCCAATATACCCTCAAAGGATTTTAGGAATGGTTAGCTCCAAAATGAAAAAGGTCTTAGGGTAACTGGACCAACTATAGGGATAAGACTACCCTCTTCTGCTTCTGGCTCTTCAAAACCAAGGCGGGTGCACCTAACCTAGTATAAAATATGCTTCATACACCAAGAACTAGGCTCATATAACAGATGACAGAATAGCAAGAAAGTACTGAATGTCAACCACACAGTCAGTGACTCTCCATTGCTATGGGTAGGAACCTTACACAACCAAATGCTAAAAACTTAAAGAATGGTTCTTAATTTATGTGTTTGAATCATAAAAACTAGTCAGGACATGTCAGCAAAGAAATACTTATCTAGGCTAGTGCCTCATCCATTGAGCAAGGTTTCTTAGACAGACTACACACACACACTAGAAATATACCTGAGATTCAAAGCCATAAACACATTTACCATCTCCTCTACTACTTACAGAATATCCCTACATAGAAAAGAGATAAATTTAGGTCCCATCTGAAGCATCATTTAATCTAATCCTGGATTAGAGCTCAAGAATGAAAACCTATACATAAATTGTTATGCAGTGAACTGGAAAGTTCAAAATTCATCTACGTTGACACAAGGGAGAGATGAGAATCAAGTGCCTGCAATAAGTATAAAGAATCCTTGAGTGTGTACAATCCATCCAAAGGGAACCTGCTTTCAAACTGCAGCTTAGACCTACAACTTTATTTCAAATTTCCAAAAAATACCAAAACTGGTCATTACAATTCAAACTGGCAGAAGACTCACAATAGAAAAATTTGAAAATCTAACTCCCAATGCTCCAAAATGATCATGAAAATCCCTTTATACCAGGGTTACAATGCAAGCATAATGATCATTTCAAAATCAAAATTTCAAAATTACCTAACCCCACCGAGAAATTAACATAGACATGATAGGGGGTCAAGTCATAGCTTCAAGCTCAAACAGTCAAATCAACCAGCTACAAACACCTTTCGAGCCAAAATTGTAATCATTCCTCATGGTCAAATCCCTTTGCAATCAACTGCCAAGCACCCTGGACCACACTGCAAACGCTTCTCACCAAACAGGGTCCTTTAGGCATTCAATTTCATAAATTTGGTACTCTTTGTTGCAAAACTCTCTGCAGAATTCAAACTTGAAAAGCAACGGTCACCTTGCATTGTGCGGGCTTGATGTTTCTTAACCACTCGCCCCCAGTCACGCAATCGCGCAGTCACACATCACCACCATAGGAAAACGGGCTACAATTTTATGCTTGGTCGCATGATCACATAACCCAAAAATGGGTTATGCGAACATGCGACAACCATTTCCCTCTGCCTTCCTGATGAAGGGTGCTCCCCTTAATACCACAAACACATAACAGAAATAGAGAAACAACAACAATATGCAAGAACAGAAAATTGGCTTCTTATTATCTCCACAAATGTGGAATTACAAACTTTCAGAATTACAATATGCAAAGCCACATGGGCATTCCCTTACAATATTCTGTAGGACAAAGCCTCGAACTATTACCCAGAACTATTCTGAACTGCCTAAGACAATAATACAGCCTTCCTTATATAGGCAATTTTCCACCGCCTGGGAAGGTTCCAAAATTTTAGCCAATAAGGCCGACCAAACTTAGAATTATTTTTTTATTTTACATTTCATTACATCATAGTCGGCTCAAAATAAATTTTGAAACCCGAACAGAAATTTTGAAGAAAAATCATTTTCCGCCATTTGAGGTGACCCAACTTCCGAAGACCATAAGTCATCACCAGTTGACCCGATTGACTATTGTAACCCCATTTCGGAAAGGGCGCGAGGAGCTCTACAACGCTTGAATTAAGCAAGCTTCATTCAGCCCAAAATTCGACCTCATCCGAGGCCTCTAAAGCCTTCAAAACTGAGTTCGAAGTTTCTGTACCCTGCTGCCAATACCGAAAATCTTCAATATCTTCCAATATACACTTGATCTGGCAATGAAACTTTACTGGCAGACTTATATGACCAAAATGAACCACCAAGAAAGAAATCAGATCATTCTGAGCACATACAAAAATTACCAAAAATAGTAACTTTCCATAAACAGCAGCTCTGCACAAAATAGCCCTTATTGAATACAAAAATAGAAATATTTTTGGGTGATGCAAGATTGCTCTTACACCCAGGATGCTCCTGCATCAGACACCCAGGGTAATTTGAGAAGTGACCATGTCACGACTCAGGTGTGCAGAGGAAAACCAAGACGGCTAATCTCCTCCTTTGTCAACCATGATGAATCTTCAACAGGTCGTCCTTTCCACTTGACCAGATATTCTTCATATATCCTGTTCCTTGTGCTTCTGCCAATACGACTGTCCAGTATATCTTCGATCTCCTTAGTGTCTGAACTAGTTGCTGGAATACTCCACTGTGCTGCTGTGATCTCATCTTCAACACCTCCTTCATGATACTCTCTCAGGTCTGAAATGTTAAACACTGGTGAAATATTTAGCTCAGTAGGCAATTCTACCTCATATGCGTTTCCTGAATCATGTTTCTTCAGTATCCTACATGGTCCAAACTTCTTCATTTTCAGCTTGTTATATGTACCAACTGGAAACCGCTCCTTCCGCAAATGAACCATGACTGCATCACCAACTTGAAATTCCTTATACCTCCTTTTCTCATCTGCCTTAGCCTTATACTGTGCGTTCATCTTGGTAATATGCTTCCTCACCTCCTCATGGATATTCTTCAAGTGTTCTACAAAATCCTCAGCTTCAGCACTACTTATTTCTCCTTTATCTATCTTCCTCAATTCAGATGCATTTCTTGGACTGCTTCCATATACAATCTGGAATGGTGATTTACCGGTGCTCCTGTTGACAGAATTATTGTATGCAAATTCTGCCTGTGGTAAAATCAAATCCCATCCTGTTGGCTTATCTCCAACCAAACATCTCAGCAAATTTCCCAAACTCCTATTCACCACCTCTGTTTGTCCATCAGTCTGTGGATGATGTGATGAACTGAACTTCAAATCTGTCTTTAACTTCTTCCACAATGTACGCCAGAAATATCCAACAAACTTAGTGTCCCGATCTGAAACTATGGTCTTTGGCAAACCATGAAGTCTCACTACTTCTCTGAAAAACAATTCTGCTACATGAACAGCATCATTAGTCTTCTTGCAGGGAATGAAATGTGCCATCTTTGAAAATCTGTCAACTACCACAAAAATTGAATCGTGTCCCCGCTGTGTCCTCGGTAAACCAAGAACAAAGTCCATACTGATATCCTCCCAAGGCTTCTCTGGTATAGGCAATGGCTGATACAACCCTGTATTCTGCTTCACTCCTTTCACAATCTGACATACTCTGCAACTCTGTACAAACTTCTTCACATCTTGCTGCAATTGTGGCCAATAATAATTCTCACCAACCAAAGCAAGGGTTTTATTACGACCAAAGTGTCCAGCCAATCCTCCACTATGCTTCTCCTTGATGATATTCTCCCTCATAGAACTTCGTGGAATGCACAACTGACTCCCTCTGAATAGCATATCATCCTGGATGATGAAATCCAACCATTTCATCCTGTCTAGAGTAACAGGTTCTTTACAAGCTTTCCAAGCTTCACCAAAATCAGGATCCTCTGGATACAAATTCTTGAGCTCCTTGAACCCAACCACTTCAATCTGCATTTCTGTCAGCAGTAGTTGCCTTCTGCTAAGAGCATCTGCAACCCTATTAGACTTTCCACTCCTGTGTTTCAAAACAAATGTATAACTCTGCAAAAATTCAACCCATTTCAAATGCCTTTGATTCAACTTTCCTTGACTATTCAAATATTGCAAAGCTTGATGATCAGTATACAAAACAAACTCCTTAGGAAGCAAATAGTGTCTCCACTTCTTTAATGCTTGAACTATAGCATAAAATTCCTGATCATAAACAGAATATTTTCTCTTGGCATCATTCAACTTCTCACTGAAATAAGCAATAGGTTTACCTTCTTGGCTCATAACAGCTCCTATTGCAGTACCACTAGCATCACAATCTACTTGAAACACCTTATTAAAATCTGGAAGTGCTAAAACAGGTTGTTCTGTAACTTTTTGTTTCAACAATTGAAAACTCTTTTCTGCCCCATTAGTCCACTTAAACTCTTTTCTATCCCCTCTCATTGTTTCAGTCAAGGGTCCACAAATACTGCTAAAATTTCTGATAAACTTTCTGTAAAAGCTAGCTAGACCATGAAAAGATCTTATCTCAGTAGCATTCCTTGGAGTAGGCCATTCAAGGATAGCCTGTACCTTCTCTGGGTCCATTTTTAGACCTTCTCCTGAGACTACAAACCCTAAATACACCAACTCTTTCTTCACAAAACTGCACTTCTTCAAATTAATCAGCAATTTCTCTTCTCTCAGCTTCTCAAATACCATACGAATATGCATCATATGCTCCTCCAATGTCTTACTAAAGATCAGAATATCATCTAGGTAAACAATGACAAACTTACCCAGAAATTCTTTCAGAACCTCGTTCATGAGCCGCATGAAAGTGCTCGGTGCATTGGTTAGCCCAAAAGGCATGACTAACCACTCATACAGTCCTTCCTTTGTCTTGAAGGCAGTCTTCCATTCATCTCCTTCTCTGATCCGAATCTGATGATATCCACTTTTCAGATCTATCTTTGAAAAATACACAGCTCCACTCAAACAGTCCATAATATCATCCATTCGTGGCAATGGAAACCTGTACTTGATTGTGATCTTGTTTATTGCCCTAGAATCTGTACACATCCTCCACTCTCCATTCTTCTTTGGTGCTAATACCGCTGGTACAGCACAGGGACTCAGACTCTCACGGATCAATCCTTTCTGTAGCAGTTCATGTACTTGTCTGTTCAACTCCTCACTTTCTGCTGGTGTCATTCTGTGTGCTGCCTTATTCGGCAAACTCGCTCCTGGGATCAAATCCATTTGATGACTGATCTTCCTGACTGGTGGTAATCCATCAAGCACGTTATCGGATACAATATCCTGAAACTCATTCAACAAATCTGCAACTTCTACAGGAACATCTTCTACTTCCTCTTTACCAGCTTTTGGAATTAAAGCAAAACATACATGCTCATGCCTCATACCATCTAGGAAATTTCTTCCATCAACAAAAGTTATCCTTGCATTACCACATACCTTTTCTTCAGTCTCCTTCAATGGTTTTAGCTTATGTCGCACTCCATCCTTTGTCAGGGAATAGGTATTCGCACGGCCATCATGTACAGCACATCTGTCAAACTGCCATGGTCTACCCAACAACATATGACATGCATCCATAGATATGATATCACACAATACCTCATCTTGGTATCCCCCAATCTTGAACTTCACCAGGCATTGTTCATTGACCATGACCTTGTGGTCATCCTGTACCCAGGCAATCCGATATGGATGTGGGTGTTTCTGTCTTTTGAGCTTCAACTTTGTCACCATCTCTTCTGACACCAAATTGGCAGTGCTTCCACTATCGATAATCACATCACAACATTTACCTTCACACTTGCACCTGGTGCGAAACAAGCTCCTCCTTTGCTCAGGTTCATTCTCACCACTCAACAGGACTCTTCTGTTAATCAACGTTTCTCCTCTTTCAGCATCTTCAGAATTTGATGATCTGGCATCTTCATCTACATGTGCAATTCTGGCCTGGCCTTCATTTCTCCTGTCTGTTCTGCCTTGGCGCTGAGGACATTCAAATGCCCTATGACCTTCTTCTCCACAGTGAAAACATGTTCCACGGAAGCCACCTCTTCCAGATCCTTGTCCTCTTCCTCTTCCTCTTTGATCTCTATTATTCTGATCCTGGAAGCGATTGGAATTATTTCCTCGCTAATTTTGACTGCTACTAGCCTCATCCTTCTTTTTTGGATCTTCATTTCGGCCACCATATGACCGTCCACCAGATCGTCCACCGCGACCTCTTCCGTTTTGTCTGCTCTCAAACTTCTTGTTCAGCTTTTCCTCTACTTTTAGGGCAAACTGGTATGCCTCCTCAATACTGTTCATTCGAACCAGATTCAGCTCCTCCTGAATGCTTGGCCTTAACCCATTAAGGTATCGGGCAACTTTCTCCTTATCAGCTTCTGCATGGCCTGTTCTGATGAGAAGTCGATAGAACTCCTTTGTATACTCCTGAACAGATCTTCCTGCTTGCTTCAAACTTTGCATTTTCTTTAGTAGATCAAGCTCATAATCAACAGGAATGAACTGTCGCTTCAATTTATCCACCATCCGATCCCATCTTGTGATTTTATCTTTCCCTCTTCTATTTCGCTCCAGTTGAATTTCTTGCCACCAGATCTTCACATGACCTTTCAGTCTGGCCTTCGCAAATTTGACCCTATCAGGATCCTCAACATCTTCATACTCAAAATATTCCTCACATTCATTGATCCAGTCGATCAATTCCTCTGGGTTAAGATTTCTAGAAAATGTAGGAACCTCAATCTTAGGTCTTTTCCCAATCTTGGAAATCGCCCGAAAAAGTCTTTCTTCCTCATGGTTCACAATTTCAACTTCTCCTTCTTGATATTCTTCTTCGGCTTCATCCTCGCTTTCGTCTCTGACATTAAGATTCATTCCTCTGCGAATCTCTTCTTGCAATGCTCGCACTTGTCTCTGCAGCTCTCTAACCTCAGGTGTTACAACACCAGCTCTTCCGCCACGTTCCCTTCGTGGAGGCATTTTCGCGATGCGCACTGAAACCCTAGCCACGGTCCTGGTGCAAACTGCCTCACAGTCGGCGATCTGTTTACACACTCAAGAACTCCTGCTCTGATACCACTTGATGAAGGGTGCTCCCCTTAATACCACAAACACATAACAGAAATAGAGAAACAACAACAATATGCAAGAACAGAAAATTGGCTTCTTATTATCTCCACAAATGTGGAATTACAAACTTTCAGAATTACAATATGCAAAGCCACATGGGCATTCCCTTACAATATTCTGTAGGACAAAGCCTCGAACTATTACCCAGAACTATTCTGAACTGCCTAAGACAATAATACAGCCTTCCTTATATAGGCAATTTTCCACCGCCTGGGAAGGTTCCAGAATTTTAGCCAATAAGGCCGACCAAACTTAGAATTATTTTTTTATTTTACATTTCATTACATCATAGTCGGCTCAAAATAAATTTTGAAACCCGAACAGAAATTTTGAAGAAAAATCATTTTCCGCCATTTGAGGTGACCCAACTTCCGAAGACCATAAGTCATCACCAGTTGACCCGATTGACTATTGTAACCCCATTTCGGAAAGGGCGCGAGGAGCTCTACAACGCTTGAATTAAGCAAGCTTCATTCAGCCCAAAATTCGACATTATCCGGGGCCTCTAAAGCCTTCAAAACTGAGTTCGAAGTTTCTGTACCCTGCTGCCAATACCGAAAATCTTCAATATCTTCCAATATACACTTGATCTGGCAATGAAACTTTACTGGCAGACTTATATGACCAAAATGAACCACCAAGAAAGAAATCAGATCATTCTGAGCACATACAAAAATTACCAAAAATAGTAACTTTCCATAAACAGCAGCTCTGCACAAAATAGCCCTTATTGAATACAAAAATAGAAATATTTTTGGGTGATGCAAGATTGCTCTTACACCCAGGATGCTCCTGCATCACTTCCCTTAACTGCTAACGCTAGACCACTGCCACAACAGGGTTTGTCACATGTTCACAAGCCGGGAAACTGGCTTACGTGAACATGCGACAACCCACAAACATGCACCCTACCGGCTGTCAAAATACCACTGAAAAATCTCCACCTGGGCCCGCATTGAAATCCACCTTCCCACCAGCATGGTCCAACCAGAAACTGCCACGACACCACTTGCCAGCTCGCCCACCAAACAGCCGCAAACAGGCCCCAGGACACGTGGCACCCTGTCGCATGATCAGATAGCCCAGAGATGGGCTATGCGAACATTTGACAGCCCACGAACCTCTACCCTGCCACGCACAACTCCACAACCGCGACGCCAGACTGTTGTCACATGATCATAACCGTAACCGCATGGAGACAACACCACCGCCTGCCGGCCAAAAGAAAACTGCCACCACAACCAAGACCACACCCCTTTCTGCCAACGGGCCCCATGGACATGTGTCGACTAGTCGCATGATCGCATAGCCAGAGGCTGGGCTATGCGATCATGCGGTAGCCAACGCAAAGCTGCCACATCACCACCTCTGAACTACAGCTAGCACCACCCGCTGATGGGCCCCAGGGACACGTGGAAAGCGGTCGCATGATCGCATAGCCAAAAATTGGGCTATGCAACCATGCGACAGCCAATCACAGGCTGCCACATGTCCACCTTTGGGACCACTGAACAACAACCACCATCGGGCCCCATGCGCAAGGAAAGAGCCAGTCGCATGGTCGCATGTTAGAAAACTCTGACATGCGATCATGCGACGACCAATAGGAACATGCACCTTTGCCTCACCTCTGACATCGGGCCCACCTCGTCGCACTTGCGCATCAGGCAAATTAAACCACTAGGCAACCGAACCCAGTATTGGCCTATTAGGGGCCTAATAGAGCTTTGCACTCTAAAACTAAAAAATAAAACTATGGGTGCGCACTACAGTTCACCTCATAAAAGACCCAAAGACGTATAAGATAATGGTAAAGTCCAAAAGATCCCTTTGGGAAAATGTAGCTACATTAGTTATCCAATGGTGTAAACCCTTCAAACACTATAATTTAGATCAATATTTTTACACCACCTAATTCCACAATATTGAATTGAGGTTGAAGAACATTTTATATCCTAGAAAGAGACTCTATAGGGTATAGGTGAACAATCATTTTCCCTTAATGTAGCATGTCTCACACATGTTGAGGTGACCACTATAATTGTAAAATATATTACTTGTACATGACGAGTACATGTACATGTAGGTGCTACATGGTGTCAAATGGCATCTACATGGTGTCAAATGGCATCTACATGGCCTAGTAGATTGGGCCGAGTGGTACTCGGCCTAGTCTAAATGATATTTTTAATATAAAAAACCATCTCAAGCCCCTCATTTTAACACTATTTTTGCTATTTTTGTGAGGCCCACCCCATGGGGACTCAGATGAGTCCAACTTGGCCTAGTCAAACTCGGCCAAGTCAAACTCGGCCAAGTCAGACTCGGCCGAGTCTACCTAGGTGGCATGCCATGTTCGTAGCCAAATCTCCAAAAACACAAAAAAACTAGAATTTGACACTTCTGTTGTGACTTTCTCTAATCAAAATAGAAAATGTTAAAAAACTAAAAGTACCCTATGGTAGATCTCAGAAGTACAATTTTGGAAATATAAATTTTATATTGTTTCAACTACAAAACATTAAACAAATTTGCTAAAAACTACATGTAGGTATATTAAACTTTGAGAAGGCGTTGATTCAGAAAATATAGAAAAATGCTAAATCAATTCAAAAAAATTTTAAAATCATATACGACACTAGAGGAGAGAGTCCTTTTCAAGAATATGTAATTTATTTGGTTTTTGACATAGTTTTGATAGAGAAAAAGTGATAGGAGAAAGAAACTGTTGATTTCAGGTAAGTTCGACTTTGAATGCTTATAACAGGTAAACTATAGATCGAAAACACTTTTTTTTTTCTCACACTAGATATAGATGTCATCTAAAACATATTCTAAAACTGGAGGGAAAAATAATGTTTTACTTATAATGATTGACGGGATGTAAACTCTCTGATTTATAGTATTTTTCAGGATATGAAAATTACACCTAAAAAATTAAAAAAATATATTAATATTTTCTCAAATTAATTTTTAAAAATTATAGGCATAAAACTCATCCTATTTTATACATTTCATTAGTTTACATCATCTTCAAATTCTCAGTAGAAATGTGACTTTTATGCCCTTGAATTTTTTCAATTTTGGTGTTGTTAGCCTCTTCCTTTGTAAAAGGGTGACAACTTATTGTGCTTAATTACCCCATGAGAAGTGTGTGCTTCACCTAAGTTATGTTTGCATAAGCTATTGTTTCATAATTTTTTTATTGTAAATTTAGTCTAGGTCATTGGTGTAATATAGGAACTAATCTTAGTTCTACAATGATAGAAATTTATATACTATAATACTGACAAAGATGATTAACAAGCTAGGAAAATATAATTACTAGTCTTAGGTGATATGTGTTTTTACACTTATTCCTTATCACTTGGTGATTATGAGTAGCATGGAATTTTTTTCATCATCAAAGTTTTTTTTGTGATATAGAAAGAGGTAATCAATGGTATACCTCCACTTTCAATATTTTTATTTTTTTTAAATATGTGCCAATTTTTCAAGTCCAAAATACTTCCGCCAAATTGAGACCCAACTTCTTACACTTACCCTTCTCTAAGGGTTGAATGTAGAGCAATCCTTAATACTTTCCTTCTTTCAAAAAAATTATTAAAATAAGAAGAAAACTCATTGGAATCCTACTTGAATAGAAATAGCGTAGTTATTTTAAAACTAAAAGGACGTGTTCATCTAGAGATTAGGTTTTCTTATGTTTCAAAGATTAAAAATCTATTTAAAGAATTGCGGATTTGGATGCTAACAAGGGTTCTATGCTATTTAAAATAATTAAATTTTTTTCTTTTAAAAAATTATTAAACTAGTGTTCTATAAGGGCTTTTATGCCGACAAAAATACAATTGTGCTTATTTTCAAGAAATTTATCATGAAGACAAACTCTTTGTTTCAATTCTGCCTCAAGTGCAACTATAGAGAAGTTAAAAAACTTGAAGTGTATTTAGCCGATACGCTTTCTCCTAGGGAGATGCCCACCTGATTTTTAAGACTTTTCGGGTTGTCTTATGTCGGGAAACATGAAAGTGGTGCCCGAAATATCTGCCACCAAGTTAACGTGGTAGTTATACCGAGATGCATGGTAAAACATGTGTTTTACCTCTACTTTAGCAACACATTCATGCTTTGTATTTGGGGTTGTTTTTGGTTGATATTTTGCAACAGAGGAAGTTGATTTGTCGCAGGATGTCAAATGAATGACTTAGTTCTGTATGTTGAGTGTGGTGAGAGCAGGTAATGGCAACAATGGATCCTTCTTTGCTAATTCCCTTGAATCAAGAGTTGGAGGAATGTGCACGACTGCCTATTTTAAATCTACTAGCCAGAGTACTGCAATGGGTTTGGTTGCTACCAAATGCCCTTGATGAAGCTCGATTGGGGTTTTAAGGCAGATACTTGTTGTTCCTATGAGAAAAAAATGGGTAATCTCACCTGCTTAAGGAATGCCCATTGTCGTGATGTTACCGGGATGTCTGGTTACAAGGTGTACAAATGTCACAAGGGCTGTGAGGGTGACAATTACCAGGAAGACATGAAGTGCACTGGTGTGGTTCTAAACTTTGTAATTCTTTTGGGTTGTTTTCTTCTTTAATTTGATTAAGATCTGTTATTTATTTACAAAATTACAGTGACACTTAAGGAAACTTGAAATTATTGTTCCCATCCAACTAAATATGCTTTTAATTCAGAACTACTTTAGCATATTGAAGATTTTTGCCACACTCCAAATTCTGAGGAAAATTAAAATGGAATAAGACCTATAATGAAAAGAGAAGTTGTGCTTTTAAATGGGCAAAATATTGAATCGAATATGCTTGATGCAACTTTAGATTTTTAGTGTAGAGCCGATAAATAGATGCTCCTAATTTTTTATTGGTACATTTAAACAAAATTTGACTAAAAATGAGGGGATTTTATCAAATCAAATAAAAGACTGAGTCAGCAAGTTCAGGATTTCAATTTTATTTCAAAGCTGTTAAAATCGATGGCTAAAGGTTTTTGCTTTCTTACTTTCATTTAAACACTAATGTCAATTTTTTAGTTGAAATGCAATATTGCAGACATAAATGAATCTGATATTTTGCGAAAAAGTCAAATTTTCTCTTCAATTTGTCATTTCAGAAACTGATGGAGGGATGCTACTATTGGATGGAATTGAGTGCGGTCATATTTTGATATATGTTATTGTTGTTCATGGTGGCCGCTCGATGAGGATGTTAAACCAATGCCTAGCAAACCTTTCTTGGTTGAATGGCGACCCACCGGTCGAGAGATAAACATAGGAGAATAGGTAAATACAGTCCCAATTACAAACCCCCATTAAACAAGATTGCAATATCATCACCGCCAACTTGAAGATGTTCTCGTGGAGCAAGGAATATTGATGAAGAGGTATAGGGTGGCCATAAGGAATGGTAAATGGTTGAGAACTGAGCGTGTATTACGGAGAATTATTGATACTTTATGTGTGTGATAAGTGCAAGCTGGGATAGACATCTTGATTATAAATAGTTAAACTATACTTTTCTTTTTAAATCGAAGAGAATGCAAAGAAAAATTGTCTGAATATTACGTTAGTGTACTTTGCCAAATTTTAGCTATGTGAAATGGAACATCATTTATGGGAATATGAAATTATGATCTTTGCTTTTAAAAAAAATTCAAATTTTCTTCTAAATATTAAACTTCATTTTCTAAAATTCTAGATTCAAAATTAAATTATTGAAACATTTCTTCCATTTATAGAATTATAATCTTTATGCATGTTTGTTTCTATGTAAATGCTATGATAAGAAATAAGTGTTGTTTTCAAAATTTGAGTGCCTGAATTTGGACACTGCACATTTTGCAATTGTGAAATCGGAACTTGGGGGTATTCATCTACAAAGTCGTTATAGATAGAAGTTATCTGAATACGGGGTATTCACCTACAAAGTCATTATAGATAGAAGTTATCCAAATACTTGATTTTTATGATATGTAATGAAATTACAAATGATGACATACATATAGAAGTTATCTAAATACTTGATTGTAATGATATGTAGTGAAACTACAAATGATTACATGCAATAGGTATATTGATTGAGATATTGTATGATGCTTTGGTGCATATAAATATTGGTCCATGCATTTGTCTAAACTTACTATCCAAGTAGAAAAGAAGGCAAATAGAGGGATTTTTGAGGATACTCAGCTCTCTTATAGGCATTCTCAAAAAAGATGAAATTTTCATGTAGCTATCCAAACTAATTGCTAAAACTCCGCTAATGATATTTGTATTGTGTAAATTTAGAAATCAACTTTAATTTAGTAAATAATAATATTGAATAATTATCTATTAACTATTCATCTAGCCTAAATTTATATTTAGTTTATAATAGCATTTTATTTTTATATTTTGTATGTTTGTAAACATGCAAAGATGTGTGTGTGAGAAAGAGAATTTTGAATGATTGATTTCAAAAAGCAAGGTTGTGCATTTTATATAGGAAATGATAATTAGAGGGATACATAGATATACTCAAGCATATAAGAATATAATTTTTTGGATTTACAAAATAATTGAAAACAACAGCTGAAAATAAATGCTGAATCTTGAAAATTAAACTGTAAGAAGTTTACTGAAAATGAATGCACATATATGTATTTTTAAAATTTATGAATGGCTAAAATGACTAATCAAACCCTAAACTAAACCTTGCACGATAATTTATATTTGATTCAAGTTAAATTAAATCTTAGACACTAAAGCAGAAGGCATCAAATATTCAATGTAATAGCAGAATTAAAATAGTAGAAACATGAATAAGCACCAATTTATATTAGCTGACAGACCTGATTCAGTGAATTAATATTTTTTTCTGGTAGAAAAAAAGAACATAATACCAATGACAAAAAGAATTTTAGAATATAAATATTAAATCTGATTGACCAAGTTTAACTTATTTTTGATTTCAAATATCAGCCATTTAACTAAAATATATTTAAATCGCAACCAGTAGAAATACAGAATAATGGTGCTGAAAATTCATAATTTATTATGAATTTACAATCTAAATGCTGACATCATAGTGTTGAATGATAATAAAGGTTTCTAGTTGAAGTTGCATAGCTATTAATTCCAGTAATGTGGCTAGCAAGGTTGTTTGCTAGAGGGTATTAGGTGCAACAGAAAAAAACTTCACAATGATGCCAATTGAACCAATTAGATCACATCCAACTGATGTAATTTTTTCTAATTCACTATGCAATCCCAAAGAGATTTTATTTTTTAATCATGCTAGCAAGGGTTCTCATCCTCTAAAGCTTGAAACTGAAAATTTGAGTTCACAATGATGATAGTTGTTGATTTGATTTGAGCCTTGACTTCTATTTTATAGGTGGTTTACTTTGGGCCCTCTATTTATTTTATTTCTTTTTTTTTATCAGTAAAGGCCGAAGCCGTAGTTTTTATATTAAGTAGAAAGTAAAATATACAATATCTATCTACAACTAAAACCATAATAGTGTTCGATCATAGAGTGTGAATAAATATAGAGTGCCAGTGCTCTCTCCATGAAAGGAAAATAGTTATTCTCTAGTATAACAAAATTTCCTTAAATGTAAGTCTATTCATGCTTTCCCTGTTCAGCTAAAAGCTTCCGAAAATCTCTTGATAATGGGAATGTTGTGTGTCCTTCTTATCAACTTTCCAGATTTTGACGAGGATGCCAACCATTAGAAATTGATCTAATGTGTGTTCCACATGCTGCCATATTAGCCAACTCATCAGCTTTACCATTGCCTTCTCGGTAGATATGGTTAGTCGTTATAGATTCAAATTTGGAGATAATACTCAAAATCACCTCTAGAAAGGATTCAAGTTTCCAGTTAGTGATGGCTCCTGATCTAATTGCATTTATGATTATCATTGAATCCCCTTCGATTTCCACTTTATTGAAGCCTAAATCCATGACAAGAATTAAACCATGATAAAGGGCTTTAATCTCTGCTGCATTATTAGTATCTGGTTCTAGAGGGATGGCTAGTTGAGCAATGATTTGGCCCTCTGAGGAATGAATTATGCACCCAGCACCCGAAGGCCCAGGATTACCTTTTGATGCACCATCAAAATTTAATTTCACCCATCCCGGGGAAGGAGTTTTCCAAACACATGATTGTCTTTGAAGTCCATTCTTATTGCAGCCTCTTCCTAAGGAACTAGGAGCTTTCAACCCATGCCAGCTTTTCATCATCTTATCATCCCAACTGGTGTAAAATTTATGTATTGCTGAAAATGTTTGATTTTGAGAATTCATGATCTCCACTATAGCTGCTTCAATTCTATTCAATATTTTCCCAATATCCATTGATTTATCTTGAAAGATTCTCCTATTTCTTTCTTTCCAGATTTCCTAGAGTAAAATTGAAGGAGAGATAATCCATAAGTTACCACACAAACTATCTTTGAAGAGAGTTGGCCAAGAAAGAAGATGCAATTGGAGATTTTGATGGGGGGTAGATTGCTAGTTCAATTTCGAATATAGCCACTCCCAGCATTCTGTAGCAAAGGGGCAAGAAAATAATAGATGATTATGAGATTCTTCATGCTTTAGACACATGTAGCATCTTGATGGACCCAAGAATCCAATTCTTTTAAATCTCTTTGCAATCAAAATGCGGCCTTGAGAGGCCACCCATAGGAAAATACCAGCTTTGGGGAGGCATAGTTTATTCCAACAAAGATGGAGTGGGATTGTAGAAGACTTTTGAATGTGTTTTGTTAAGGAATTGTATCCTTCCTTCACCTTATAGACGCCATCTTTTGAACCCGTCCAAATTAACTCATCATTACCATTTTTCAAGAGGAAAGATTTGTTTTGAACTATAGACTTTAGCAAGTTTGATTCTTGGATATCAGCTCCTATACTTGAGAAATCCTTCCACTGCCAAGATCCATCCTCCTTTGATGAATGAGAAGGGATAATGTAATCTTTAAGCATATTACCCTATGTTGATTGAAAAAGTTGCATGATCTGATTAAGGCCTAGTATCGATTGGAGAGTACCTAGTCTTCCCCAAGAATCTTCCCAGAATCTAGCTAAGTTACCACTTCTAATATTCTAAGAGAGGTTGGAATCCACAACATGTCTAGATTTCAATATGAAATTCCATATCTTGGATCCTCTTGGAGGGTTTTTAATTCTGAATATTTCATGACATCCCTCTACACCCAAGTATTTGCTTTTGATGATTCTAACCCATTTGTAATCCTTATTTTTTATCAATTTCCAATATAATTTAGCTCCCAATGCTGTGTTTTGCCACATCTGATTTTTAATCCCTGTTCCCCCCGCACTAATCAGTTTGCAAATATTGTCCCAAGAGATAATTTTGAATTTTCTATTCTGATCACATCCATGCCAAAAAAAATTCCTCAACTTTTTCACTATGTCCATGTAATCAATTGAAGACAAAGCCAAACAAGATAATAGATATATGGGAATTGCTGAAAGGGTAGCTTTAATCATCACTATCCTTCCTGCACATGATAACCATTTGGATTTCCAGCTATCCATTCTCCTATCCATCCTTTCGTTGATTGGTTTCCATATCCCTAATGTTCTCAGATTCTTATCAATGGGAATCCCCAAATAATTGCAAGGAAGTGTTGCTACTTTAAAGGCTAAAAGGGATTCTATTCTCAATTGGATCCTCTTTTTCATATAGAAGAAAAAAATAACTGATTTTCCTTTGTTGACAACTTGTCCTGAGGCTGAAGCATACTTATTTAGAGTACTTCTAAAAATACCAACTTCTCTGACTGAACCATAGCCAAAGAGGAGTGTATCATCTGCAAATTGTTGATGTGTAATAGGAGGAACTGAAGAAGTGACTGATATGCCTCTGATGCGGCCCTGAATTTGAAGCCTAGAAATACTGCAACCTAAAGCCTCTGCCATGATAATGTACAAGAAGGGGGATAGAGGATCCCCCTGCCTTATACCATTTGAGCCTCCAAAAAAACCTTGAGGGGAGCCATTAATCAGAATAGAGTATTTTGGAGTTGATATACAGTAAAAGATCAAATTGATCTAGGCTTTCGAAAATCCAAAGCATTCCATGCATTTGGATAAGAATCTCCAATTCACTTTATCATAAGCTTTCTTGATGTCTAACTTAATTAACATGCTGGGTTTTTTGGAATGTTGAATGGAATGAATTGCTTCTTGAGCAATTATAATGCCATCAAAAATGGATCTGCCTGGGACAAACCCTATTTTTTCTTCACCAATGATCCTATTTAAGATTAATTTTAATCTATTTGCAAGGGCTTTAGATAAAGTCTTGTATATCGTATTACACAATGCAATGGGCCTGAATCCATCAATAGAGTTTGCATTTTCTAATTTAGGAATGAGAGAAATGAAAGTATTATTGATTTTAGTTAGAAATCTACCTGAGGATCTAGTTGTTTCCAATGCCTCAGTAAGTTCTTGACCAACAACCTCCCAACAATGAAGAAAGAAAGAGGGAGGGAATCCATCTAGACTAGGAGCTTTGTCTGGAGCCATTGCTGATAATGTTTGGAAAAACTCCTCTGTTGAAAATGGCCTCATTAGATTTCAGTTATCTGCCTCTGTGAGAACTTTGGGGATATTACAAAGAAGTTCTTGTTGACATGTAAGAGGAGAGCTATTTGAAGAGTTCAGCAACTTGGAGAAGAAAGATACTATTTCCTGCTGAATTTCTTTTTGCTCAAAGAGAATAGATCCATCTTGGCTAGAAATTTGTAGGATTCTAATGGTATTCCTTCGACACTTAGTACTAGAATGAAAAAATTTAGTGTTTTTGTCTCCAGCAGCTAACCAAGACTCTCTTGACTTTTGCTTCCAAAATATTTCTTCTTTACTAAGCACATCCTCCAAATCCTTGATCAAATCCTTCTCTTTGAAATATAGTTCTTGATTCATGATCGTATTGTTTAACTTAGCCAATTTTGATTTAGTTTCCCCTTTTGATGAAAAGATATTCTTGAAATGGGTCCTGTTCCAAATCAATAAATTCTGTTTAATGAATTTGAGTTTAGCCACAAAACAGAACAATTTTGAACCTTCCACCTTAACTTCAACCCACCAATCTTTGATCATTTCTGAAAAGCTTCCCTCTTTTAGCCATATATTTTCAAATTTAAAGGAGCATTTATACGGCTTGTCCTCTTCCAACAAATCGAGACAAATAGGAAAATGGTCTAAGCCTGATGAAGGATATATGGAAGCTTTCAACCCAAAAGAGAAAGATGTCAAGTCACCTTTAAAAAGAAACCTATCCAATTTTTCTGAGATATTGTCATACCCATTCTTCTATTAGACCAAGTGAAGGCCCCATTATCAAATTCAATCTCCATCAAATCATCCTTAAAAATCCACTCGTGGAAGTCTGACTGGGATTGAGATAGCCTTTGAGATCCCCCTTTTTTCTCTGTTGCATGAATGATGGCATTAAAGTCACCCCCTACAATGAAATTACTGTCAGGAAAAATATGAAACCAGTTGCTAATTTCCTCCCAAATCTCCACTTTCCTTCTTCTTGAGATAGGTCCATACACATTGATCACAAATGTGTTTAAATTTGATTGTGTACTGATAATTTTTCCCCCCATCTAGCTCTAAGAATCTTTGATATGAGAATAATATGAAGTTTTGGGATTCCATATAATGGTTAGACCCCCTGAGGAACCCATTGCTTCAACTGTTATGGTTTTCCAATCCCCTAAAGACCGTATGAAATCATTTTCCCATTCTTTATTCATCTTGGTTTCTTGTAAGAAAATGATGTCTGCTTTAGAAGACCAAATGCAGCTATTTACCAGACACTTCTTGTTAGGGGCATTAAGACCCCTAACATTCCAAGAAAGGACTCTCATTGAGACTTGGGAAGGAACTTCCCCTTGCCTACCTTCACATAAGTTGTAATCTTTTCTTGGTCCTGATCTTCACCCTCCTCTTCTCTCAAAGTGGCTGCTGAATTTCTTCCTCTGACTTTCTTTTTCCCTGATCCATAGTCTATTGCTATTTTATGGTCTATTTGTAGCAGTCCTAAAGGAGAATTAAAATAGTTTGAAGTTAACTTGGAACATGATGCCATGGTTTCTACCTCATCCTGACCTTGAGAATTGAATGTTATCTCTGATTCAAATATTGGATGGTCTACATCCATAAATCTCTCTTCATCTTCTACATAGTCATCTTCCAACATTTTACCAATAATTGAATGAGACAAAGAGTTGGTTGTGGGTTGATCATCCGGAGTGCTACCAAACAGGTCATAAACTGCTTGAAGTCTAGAAGGAATAGGTTCCTCTAAGCTCCCAACACCTCCAATATCCCTTGAAGACTGGTTCTGATGATTCTTTCTAATCCTTAGAGGTTTGAGTGATATTAAGCCCCCTTTCATTTTGTTCTTCACTGGAGCCAAGGGTAGTTCAGTTAACAATTCAATATTGGAATCCTTCTTGCCTTTATTTCTGATTCTTGAAGATTTCCTACATCCCGAATTTGGAGGACGGTTACTTTCCTCTGAACCAATAGGTTTTGTCAAATCCTTGAGGTCACAAAGTCTGATTTTCAAAATGTCATCCTCCTATTCAGCATAATCCTGAGGCTGAAGTGTAGTGTAAGAGATAATATGCTGAGAATCTTCATCATCATTTCTCAAATCACAAATCTTTGTGTCAGGAATATCATTCTCTAAAGTATGGAACACTCTATTTTCCTCTTTTCTCCTAAAGAACCAACAAGGTTCTCCTCTGTTTCAGGTGGGTTGTCCTCATGGAGAACTTGATTAGCAATTTCCTCCAATAAATCTTTCTAAACCTAAGACACCCAATATATGATGAGATGTTCCAGCCAAGGGACTTGCCATTTGGAGATTGACATCGGGAGAGAATGGGAAGGTATAAGAAGAGGTGCACTGGACAATTTCCTAAATTTTCCAAATGTCTCTTTGTAAGTGTTGAGGTCTAACCAATATTCCCCTTTGGATATGATGTCTATATCATGACTATTTAATGTTGCATTGCCCTCATAAGATGGATGAGTCAAAGAGATAATTTGAGAGCCCCCCCTATTCCATTTGTAAGACCATAATCTCTTGCATAAAAGATATAAAAAAAAATGCAGAGACTCCTTGTTGATATCCACTAATTTAACTTGAGGATCAATGCTAGCAAAGTGCCAAGAGTCAGTTTTGTGGGGGGTTGCAATCTCATATGTTGTAGAAGATGTTATCTTTGAAATGACTGACTATTCTGAAGCATAGGAAATCGTCTAAATCCAAATTCCATATCTTGAAATAAGCTTTATGGAATTAGGCAACTCCGTCTCAACATTCATTAGCAAACATAACCAACTTGAAGCTGAAGGTTTATCTGAAAAGTGTGATAAGTATATTCCCACTTTGTTGGCAATAATTTGTAGAATTTCCATGTTTCTATATTCGATTGGAAGATTTGCTAGGTTGATCCACATGGGAACAAATCTGATGACATTTTTGGCGCTATTAAAGTTAGGGGACCACTACTGCATGTGTAATCCTTTATTCTTATAAAACTAGCCTTTTTGCTTGAAGATAGAATCTCTCTTAGACTTTTTTTCAAATAACACCACAAAATATTCTAGTTCATTATCCAGTATTTCAATCTTAGAAACCTCCCCCCATTTGCATAAAACCCAATCTTTGAAATCCTTGTATGATATTTCTATCTTCCAAAACTTGCAGATGATTCCCTGATGAAGATAAATAAGATTTCTTTGTTTTAATGTTTCTTCTAATAGGGTAATAGATAATACCTTATTTGTTTTGGAGGGTACCCCCAAGTGGGAAACTTCCATGGAAGTGTTGGGCCAGCCAGGAAGCTCTGACTTGACTTCGTTTGGTCATTGCAGCTGTATTGACCCTACATTGTCCTCATGAATCAACGATTTGAAAATTGGTCTCCATATTTTCTGCATTCCTTTAAACCTTCCTTTAGCTTGAGATTCAAACCTCTTTTTGTTAATTGCCTCATGGCCCAACAAATCTAATCTTCTTCTATGAATCTCCCAATAGGAGTCCGTCCAAGATTTCTTGGGCAAAGGAGGATTAAATGGGATGCCTTTGGAGGATGTGGGAAAAATGGGTATCAGATTTGGGTTCAGCTCTTTGTTCTGAGGTGAAGAATAGTTCTTGTTCATTTTTGAAAATTTGGAATGTGACCGTTTGTTAAACTAGGCGTGAAAAGGGATTTTCTTACTTTGAGATAGGGCCATTCTTCCAACATGAGGGTTTTGATTATCAGGACGAAAGGGCCGTTCATAAAATATCCTCCTCTATTTAAATGGATTATTGAACCATTTTCTTTCCCCACCATAGAAAACCCCTGGTCTTCGATCCTTTTCAACCCGGGTCTGGGTTCCATCCCTATACCCATTCCTTCGACTTTTCATGAAATTAGTGAAAATATTTGTGAATTCTGGCCTCCTGAACTGTCTGGTTGATCACTCTACTCCCTCCATCAGTGGTGAGGCTCCACTCATAGGACCGACTACATGAAAAACCCTCTACTACAAAATTGAAGCTTCCCTCTTTCAGCAGATCAACTTGAAAAGTTTAAGCCTGACCTCTGCTCTTGCCAGAACTAACAAAGGATGAGATTTCCTCTCATCTCTGGTAAAAATTTAGGATCTAGCGGATCTGATGAAGGCAAAGGTTTTAGGGCACAGATCTTTGAGTGTGGTGTTCACTGTGTAATCTCTTCTAGAAGATTTTTCACCGATGTATCCTGCTACTCCTACCACACCTACTATCCCACTGAAATCATGGTTCCCTTCACTCCCTCTGCATCAGCGGTCACATGATCACATAGCGCAAAAAAATTCCATGCGAACATGCGACGTCCTTAATCGATCCAACGTTTCTTCACAACTCTCAAATCGATCCAACATTTCTTCACAACCCTTCTCTCCCTCTGCATCAGTAGTCAGAGGATCACATAGCACAAAAACATTCCATGTGCACATGAGATGTCCTTAGAGTAGTTGATCCTGGTTCCCTTCACTCCCTCTACATCAGCGGTCACATGATCGCATAGTGCAAAAAAAAATTATGCAAACATGCGACGTCCTTTCGGATTGGTTCATGTGGAAATTGATCAGTTGATCCTGGTTCCCTTCACTCCCTCTGCATCAGTGGTTGCATGATCACATAGCGCAAAAAAATTTCATGTGAACATGCGACGTCCTTCTGCCAACGGTCTGTTCGATACTTAATTTGTTATATTTATTTTATTTCATTTTTGAAATACATTTTGAATAAACTGATAAAAACATAAAATTTATGTTTCCATTTGAAAATAAAATGATTGGCATAGCTTTATTTTTTTTAATTGTTTTAGTTTTTAAAATGAGACATGACAAGTCAACTATGTTTAGATCTATTGGAATGCAAGAGATGTGTGCATTAAGTCATGGTCTATACATGAATTGAGTTTAGAAGTTCATAGTTTAAGGTGGAGAAGATCAATTTAGACATGCGATTTCTATTTAGTAGTGATACAACCACACAATCTTGCTTGGTACTTTAAGAATGGGGCATAATTTTTCAACTAGTTATACAATTTTCTTATTGTAGAGTAGGGAAAATAAACTTCTACAAAACAATAAAATTCTTTTGAGAGTTTAGTTTTCTACCATACTGCTTATAGAATTAAATCAAAATGACTTTATAAGAATTCACATAGTTAATTTTGTCAATTAGAAAAAAATTATCAGCATATTTATATTTGTGGTAATATTTTTACAGATAATTATTTTATGATAATATTTGCAACATTTGAATTGTTTTCCAATTTTTTTTATTTTTTATAAGAAATAATTAAACTTATTCTGTAGGGCCCTATAAAATACTAGGGTGTAGTGTATTGTTCAATATATTTACTAGTGTTAAATATCGATAGGGATGAAAATAGATATACACGTACAGGGCTAAAATATTGTAGATCAAAGAGAAATAGAGAACATGGCACATATATAGAGAGGTGAAAGATAAAGAGACAGGTACATGTGTGAGTAAGCAAGAAATAAAGGTAGTAATAGGGAGGTACATTGTGTTTATTTTCAAGAAAGTTATCAGATAGACATACAGATTGTTTCAATTCTGCCTCTAGTGCAACTGTAGAGAAATAGAAAAATTGGAAGTATATTTATTAATATCTCCTTTGCTGAGAGATCATATTTATTTTTCTCTTAAAATTCAAACTGCAAAAGTGAGACTAGCTAGCAGGTTTCTATACAATGTCTCGAAGCTTATCAACCCTTCAATATGTACTATTCTCAACAATTTTTTTTGAGTCTCCTATGATAGGAATGCTAGAATAGCCATTGAATTTCAAAGATACAAGCCAAATCTCTCCTACAGAGGGAGACCCTTTTTATCATTTTGAGTTTCAAAACAATGATATTAGAATATGGGATTGGCTTTATGTAAGGGCTTGATGGAAATCAATCCTTTAACATTATCTCTTTTCACAAAGAAACCATTTTTGGTGTTTTGAGTTTCAAAAAATTAAAACTAGAATGTGTGATTGGATAATTGTAAGGGCGTAATGCAAATTAATCATTCAACATTATTTCTTTTCACGAAGTTCAATAGTTAGGAGAATGACTTTATGTAAAAAGCTTGAATTGTAATACTTGAAATCCTCTACAACTTAAATGATATAGAAAATTGAGGGCTAAAGATTTTTTTCCATTTCTAGGAATGCTACCATTTCTAGCTTGGATGAGGATATCCCGAACACGAAACTCTGTGACCTTAAGAATTATGATCAAATTGGTCAAAATTCAAAGATCCTTAATTCCCCTAAATCATAGAACCATTTTAGCAAGGAGGATGACATTTTGAAAATCAGACTTTGTGATCTTAAGAATTTACCAAAATTTAGCACCCGAGAGAAAAATAATTATTCTCCAGGATCGGGTTGCAGGAAATCCTCCAGAATAAGAAACAAAAGGAATAAGGATTCCACTAAGGAAGCCCTAGCAGAATTACCCCTAGTTTCATCTAGAAGTAAAGTGAAGGGAGGTTTTATCTCACTCAAACCTTTGAAAAATTCATCAAACTAGAAGTCTATTTCTTCAAGATGGTTAGGAAGGATAGGAAGTATACAAGAACCAATCCCATCCAAACTCCAAGCTATTTATGATCTTTTTGAGACTATTCTAGATAGTCATGATACAAATAATACTTCATCACTCTCTTTTTTGGAAAAAAATGTTGGAAGATGATTTTGTGGAAGAGGAGGATAGATTCATGGATGTGGACAATTCAATCCTTCAATCAAAGATAACAAAAAACTTTTAGGATATGGTAGAATTTGAGAATAGGGAAACAGACTCTAAAACAGAGTTGGAAGGCTCCAATTCTCTACTAGGAATGATGCAGGTGGATCACAAAATAGTTTTAGATTGTGGATCTGGGAAAAAGAGAGGGAAAGGTAGAAAATTAGCTGCTACTTTAAGAGAAGAAAGGGGAGAGGATCATGATCAAGCTAAGATCATAGCATATCTGAATTTAGGGAAGGGGAAGTTCCTTCCCAATTCTCAATGAGACTCCTCTCTTGGAATGTTAGGGGTCTAAATGCCCCTAACAAGCAGTGTTTAGTCAAACACTACATCTAGACAGCTAAGGCTGATGTCATCTTCTTTCAAGAAACCAAAATGAGTCAAGCACAAATAGAAGTCTTCATTAAATCCTTGGGAGATTGGAAAGCTTCAATTGTTGAGGGAGTAGGGGCCTCAGGGGGTTTAGCAATCATTTGGAATCCCAGAACTTCATTTTACTCACATGTCAAGGATACTCAAAGCTGGATGGGGAAAAATTACTAGCACCCAATCAAACCTATCTATATATCTAATTAATGTTTATGGACCTATAACAAGGAGGAGAAAATTGGAGATATGGGATGACATTAGTAATTGGTTCTCTCTTTTTTTGGATTCTAATTTCATTGTGGGAGGTGATTTCAATGCCATCATCCATTCATAAGAGAAAAAGGGGGGGTCAGAAAGACTTTCACAATCACAATCAGACTTTCAAGAGTGCTTCAAAAAGAGGATATGTTCGTAATTGAACTGAATAATGGGGCTTTTGCTTGGTCCAACAGAAGATTGGGCTTGGATAATATTTCAAAAAAATTGGATAGGTTTCCTCCTACTTTCTTCATCCATTGCTGGCCGTTGATTGGGATGGAACCCACTGAAGCCCTCGAAACAACAAGATCATCAGATAGGTTTCTTACTGAAATCAATAACACTTTTATTGCCCTTATTCCCAAATCAGAAAATGCAAATTCGATGGATGAATTTAGGCCAATTGCTTTGGGTAATACCATATATAAGATTCTATCCAAGACACTTGCAAATAGGCTAAAGGTGATTTTAGATAAAATCATTGGAGAATAACAAAATGGTTTTGTACCAGGTAGATCTATCTTTGATGGTATTATTATTGCACAAGAGGCTATTCATTCCATACAACTCTCCAAAAAACCTAGCATGATCATTAAACTAGATATTAAGAAGGCTTATGATAAGGTGAATAGGAGGTTTCTTTCAAAGTGTATGCAATGCTTTGGCTTCTCCAAAGCATGGATAAATCTGATATTCTATTGCATATCAACACCAAAATATTCCATCCTCATTAATGGATCCCGTCATGGCTTCTTTAATGGTTCAAATGGTATTAGGCAAGGTGATCCCCTATCTCCCTTCCTATACATTATCATGGAAGAAGATTTAGGGAGGAGCATCATTAATCTTCAATCTCAGGGAAGCATTAGACGCATCTTAGTCACATCAGCAATTTTCTGATGATAACCTCCTATTTGGCCTTGGATCAGTTAGAGAAGCATCCACTTTCAGAACTATCCTAAAAAATTATGCTCTAGCTTCAGGACAATCAGTGAATAAAGATAAATCGGTCATATTTTTTTGTCACACAAAAAAGAGAGTCCAATCAAAGATTGAATCCCTCCTAGCCTTCAAGGTAGGCTCTCTTCCATGCAATTATTTGGGAATCCCCATTGATAAAAGTCTCAAAACCATAGGACTTTGGAAAACAATAAATGAAAGAGTGGACCGAAAATTGGCAAGCTGGGAAGCAAAATGGTTATCATGGGTAGGGAGGATTGTAATGATTAAAGCCACACTTTCAGCCATTCCCATTTACCTCCTCTCCTGCCTTTCTTTGTCATCAACAAGATATATGGATATAGTGAAAAAATTGAGGACTTGTTTTTGGCATGGCACTGATCAGAATAGGAAATTAAAATTGATCTCTTGGGAGAATATTTGCAAACCAATTTCTACATGGGGTACAGGGATCAAGAATCAGTTATGGCAGAACTTAGCATTAGGGGCTAAATTATATTGGAAGCTCATTAAGAATAAGGACTAAAAATGGGTTAGAATTCTCAAGGGTAAATACCTAGGTTCAGTGGGGTTGCAAGAAGTATTCAGGATAAAAAATGCTCCAAGAGGATCCAGAATTTGGAATTTTATTGTAAAATCTAGACATGTCGTTGACTCCAATCTTTCTTGGAACATCAAAAGTGGTAATCTGGCCAGATTTTGGGAAGACTCATGGGGAGGACTTCAAAGCCTCCATTCTATTCCAGGGCTCCAATGGATCATGCAAGTTAGTTAGGGGGTGTGGGGAACAATGCTGAAAGACTATATATTTCCTTCTTCATCTTCTCAAGAGGATGGATCTTGGAGATGGAAGGATTTCACAAACATTGGGGCCAATTACCAAGAATTATAGCTGATAAAATCCACTTTACAAAAAAGATCTTTTCTTTTAAAAAATGGAAATGATGAAATTATTTGGTTTGGATCAAAGGATGGTAACTATAAAGTGAAGGAAGGGTATAAATTATTAACACAACATTCTCAAAAAACTTCCTCGATCCCCATTCACCTTTGTTGGAACAAAATGTGTTTGCCTAAAGCTAGCACATTCCTTTGGGAAGCTTTTCAGGACTGTATTCTGATTGCAAAGAAATTCAAAAAAATGGGGTTCTTTGGGCCATCTGGATGCACACTATGCCATAATCATGAAGAGAATCTCAATCATTTATTATTCTCTTGTCAGTTTTTAGCGGAATGTTGGGATTGGTTACACTCAAAACTGAATTGGATAGCTGCTTCTCCACAAGATCTACAATCACACCTTATTTCTTGGCCATCTCTCTTCAAAGAAAGCTTATGTGGAAACCTTTGGATCATATCCCCATCAATACTTCTATGGGAATTATGGAAGGAAAGGAATAGGAGATTATTCCAAGAGAAAGCATTGAACATGAATCAGCTATTGAATAGAATTGAGGCAGCTATAGTGGAGATCATGAATTCTAGGAGTCAGACATTCTCAACCATTCATAAATTTTACACCAGTTAGGATGATAGGATGTTAAAAAGCTAGCAAGGATTGAAAACACCTACCATTATTGGTAGAGGCAGCAAGGGCAGCTCTTTCCATAGATTGACATGTGTCTGGAAATCTCCTTCTCCAGGCTAGGTTAAATTAAATTTTGATGGGGCATCAAGAGGAAATCAAGGTCCTTCTGGGGAGGGTTGTATTCTTCATTCAGTAGATGGCCAAATTATTGCTCAATTAGCCCAACCATTAAACTCGAACACTAACAATGTAGTAGAAATAAAAGCTCTTTATCACGGTTTGGTTCTACCTAAAGAACTTAATCTTAATAGAATTGAAATAGAAGGAGATTCAATGATTATTATAAATGCAATAAGGATAGGGTCCATTTCAAATTGGAAACTTCAATCCTATTTAGAAAACATATTAAGCCTGATTTCAAAATTTGAATCTTCAACAGCTAATAATATCTACCATGAAGGCAATGGCAAAGCAGATGAGCTAGCAAATCAGGCAGTAGATGGAATACACGTTAGATCAATCTCCAACGGTTGGCTCCCTAGTCAAATCCACCAAAGTTAATGTGCAGAGTACAGCTTCAAAATGGATCACTTCGCAGATAGGAGTTGGATTAGCTGATGGAGGAAGAAACAAAACAACATGGTTTCATCACTTGCACCCTTAGCCACTTATTGTTCTTGATATCACCATGCTCCAGTTTAGATCGCACCTCCTAATATGTAGAAAACCCAAGTGAATTGCTTTGCCCTAGTTCTGACACAGTTTTCATTGGTGAGCTAGATTTATGAAGTTTCATGGTTTGCGCTCTTAGTATAAAATAGTTCTTTGTGTTTCCAAGGTCAGGTTAAGAGCGCATATCCTAAAGTGTTGAAACCAGGGAGATATTCATGTTTCAAGGTCTACTGGAAATAATTCTTTCATGTCGCAGGGTTCCAAAAACTGTTTAAGCATAAAACCCTCGATGTTTTCACATTTCTCTATTACCTTTGTGTTAATGTGAAAACCCTGGATGTTTTCAATCTCACACTTTTTCCCTATTTGTCGGCATTCCCTATCTGCGCAACTGGGACTAGTTGGTGGGGCCCAGTTCTTCTCGGTTGTTTGGTGCAGTTAAGGTTCAGTCAGAATCAGTGGTTGTCACATGTTCGCATGGAAAAGTTGTGAGATATTTACTCTTCATGAAGTTGCGACCGACTATCACCTGTCTTCTGGGGCCCAATTTTTTATGTCCTATTAGTCACTCAATCTCCAAATAAAAGAAAAATATTCCTTTCCTTCTTGTGACTGTGAGTTTGCCTCTATCGCACAATCTCGTATTGGTGGGCCCTGCTTCTAAATGGTGGTACGCATGGACTAGTGTCAGATTAGTGCTGATGTGTCAGTTTTCAATTGGTTTCTATGTGAGGTGGGCCCCAGATCTTCAAAACCTTTTAATCTATGGACGACATATAAGCATAAGGAATATTCTCATGTCATGAGATCATGCAACATCCATTGATCTGAGATCTAGGCACGAAGGATTAAGTTGTCGGTGGGCCCTATTTTCTAACGGGTTCGCAGTCTGTCGCATGATCTCATGAGCCATTTTCATGCTATGCGATCATGCGATAAACCCTTTGCGTCAAGCTCATAGCGGTGGCAGTTATGCGGCAAGGTAAAGGGGTGATGTGGCAGTGTGTTACATGTTCACATAGCCCTTTTCCTATTTATGCGCTCATGCAACAACTATTAAGAGAATGTCATGGTTGCAGAGTTGTGAGGTGGATCCACGGTGCCAATGTTGTTGAGGTGCTAGATTGTGATTGGCTATTGGTTGGTAATGTGACCGAGGACCTTTCAAAGGGGTTTTGTGACTATTGACCGCGGCTGAGAGACTGCGGTCGCATGATCACAAGGGTTAATAAAGTGCCTTGCGATCATGCGACTAATCTAAAATGTAAACCAAGATTTCTAGGGTAAGTAGATGACCGCGTGGCTGTGCAACTAAAGATAAATGGTTAAGTTGTCGAGCCTGGGAAAGTAAGGATCTGACGGTAGAGGTGTAAAGTTGACCTGATTTTGATTGCTGGCCATTGACATGTGTCTGACATCATCAAGTGACTGTTTGTTTTCAAATTTGAATTTCTTGAGAGGGTTTTTTGCTAAAAAGGACTGGTTTTAATTGTTTCTTTGCCTAGATTTGATTTGGTTGGCGGTGCTAGTTGTTGTAGACTACTCCAAGGGTCTCTGTGGTTGATTGCATGATGTTTTTGTACCCGGTGAAGTCTGGTTTTGTGCTTGAGGCATGTTGCAGGCAGCTAAAAGGACTGATTGACATAGATTTCCATTGATTTGCAATACTCTCCTAGAAGTCTATTATAAAATAAAGTTGAATTAAATGCTATAGGTGGGGGTACGAATTTGGTCGCATGATCGCAAGAGTGGAAGGGATGCCTTGCGATCATGCGACAAGGCATATGCAATAACAGTAAGGACCGGTCACATGATCTCAAGGAAGGAAAGGATGCCTTGTGATCATGCGACAAGGCATAGAGAGAAGGCCATAGTAGATGGGGAAGGTCAACGATAGGATGGGGAAGATCAAAGATGCCCTGCTGGCATCCACGTGCGCCAACATTAGCTTCCCCTTTTCATGATCATTCTAATGAGGATATTGACTCGATATATAGCTTCAAATATGATGCCCGAATGGATGGGTTGGGGATTCCTCATTCTTCAGAGAATGAGGAGGATGATTCAGAAGGTACCAACACATCCTCTCATGAGGAAGATGAATCATCCAAGGGAGAAGATAACGAGGAAGAGAATGCAGAGCAGGAAGAGGCTGATGAAGAGGAAATGGATGAGGATGAGGAGGAAATCAAAAGTGAAGTTAATGAAGAAGACCCAGATGCAGAGGGCATGGTTTATTAGATTCGAGCTTCCAACCAACAAGACTTTCTTTCACACATCATGTTGGTATGACACTCATAGCTGATAAAGTTGAGTTAACATATCTAAGGATACTCTGCAATGGATTACAATGGAATAGGGTCTGAATCCAACAAATAAAATAATATCAAATCAAATTTCTTGATGCGGGCCTAGTCAAAGTTCTCGCCAGCTCGTGGATAAAGTGGGCACTAAGGTTTGTGGTGAGTGCTGGAGGCTTGTCGCATATTCACATGAGCCAATTTTATGTTATGTGATCATACGACAAGCCCTTTGTGGTAACTTTATGCGGCGGAGGTTAACGGTGGTAAAGGGCTACGGTGTATGGCATGTTCACATAGCCCTTTTCCTAACTATGTGATCATGTGACAACTGTTGAAAGACACTGTTGCAGAATTAAAGGTGGGTCTGTGTGTTGGGTCTTGCCGACGTGTCCCTTTTTGGTTGACCAGCAAGCACTGAGATGGATATGCATCATGGATCCCATAGCCAAGGGCAGGTAATGGTGGTGAAGGTTTATGGGGTGTCGCATGTTCACATAAGCCATTTTCAAACTATATGATCATGCGACAACCATTAAGGGAATGTTGGTGTTGCGGAGTTAAAGTTGCCAAGGCCGCGAAACATGATGATCTAATGGTGGTGATATAAAGTAGATCTCAGTTCAAATGTTGACCTTTAATAGACTTTTTCCACCCTGAGGATGACCGTTGCATTTCAAGTTCAAATTTGCAAAGGATTTTTGCAATAGGAAGTACTAGAATTGATGGCTTTAGCAGCGGTTTTCAATTGGTTTGGTGGCACAGTTATTGCCGACTGATCCGAGGGGCTCAGTGACTATTTGTAGTGATGTTTTGTACTTCATGGAGTAGGTTTTTGAGCTCGAGAAGTTTTTTGCAGGTGGTGATTTGTACTAGTTTTCATGGCTATCCCTAGTGTTCTGTACTAAAAAAATTAGAACTAAATATCAGTATCAGCCGATTACTATTGTTGAAAGTTGAAATGATTTCATTCTGAACATTAGGCCCTAAAACAATGGGCTTGAAGTAATGATAGATACTTTGTTAATTTATGTTTATATTTATATATATAAAAATCCTGGCTTTGGCCCTTCATCGATAAAAAAAAAAAATGATTTTTTTCCTGTACTAGTCAGTATGTAGGTAGATAGTTATTTGCAGGTGAAAACAAGGGCTCCAGCCCAATTGCTTTCTTTGGTTCTTGAAACTATGCTGATCATCAGATGTAGCAATAGATGCAATTTCAATTTCAAAGAAAATCACCTGTTGTCAATGGACTATCCAATCAACATCCTTACACGCCCTACTGTAAGAAAATGAAATTCTTGCCTTCAACTTTGTTTAGATGTTACCAAATTATTTGAAATCTCATTTCAATGCTATTGCTCGATGGATTGTGCAAAACTTTACTAGTAATCTGGGGTAGTATGTGATAGGCCTAACTTTACACGAGTCTAAGAATGAAACTTTCTAGAACTTACTAGCACCTAAGAAGAGAACCATAAATCAAGAGGTTTTGAAAAATTCATAGATTTCATGCATTGATTGTTTGCAAACTCAAGCACTGCCTCAGTCCAATGGACTAGTTTCGATTGTCTTGCAGTTTTCTTATGATGATGAAATATTGAACTCTTCCAGCAATGTTTCATTGGGTGATTCAAGAATGTTCACTCCTTTGAGTGAATAGTTGAATGGAGAATTATAGCGACAACATGCAGAAATGGACCAATTTTTGAGAATCGAAGTACTATTTAGTTTTTGGTGCCTCGAAATGAATTATTTTTTTCTTGAGTGTTCCATATCAGATCTGTGAATTTTGTCTTGAAGTATGTATGTTATTTATTGGTGACACATTCTAAGATCAGAAGTCCCCCGACACCACAAAATCAATGTCAATTAAAATATTTTCTGATTTATTGGTGACACATTCTAAGGTTAGAAGTCCCCCGACACCACAAAATCAATGTCAATTAAAATATTTTCAGAAAACATGAAGTCATGTTTGGTAATGACTAGGTGACTCTTTTCTGCCATGGTACAAAAACATAGATCAATTAAAAATAATGATGTCATTGTAAATGTCTTCGATTTGATATTAGTATTCTGTAAAATTTTAGATTGAAGAATTTTAGTCTCAACATCAAAATTATCACAAAATTATGCTTCTATCAATCTAATAGACAAAATTGTAAACAATTAGCATAAAGATGGATACAAAACTAAGTTAAACCTTAAAAATCATCACATAATTCTGCTTCTTTAAATCTAACAAACAAAATTATAATTGCAAGAAGCAAGACCAAATTATGAAACAACACCCCCAATAGCTTTACCGCACCAACCCTTTTGCATTTAAATCCTCCTCATTATACTATGTGTTGGCTCTTTTTCTTGCAGGACCAAACTTGAATCAAATGGGTGAGCTTAAAACACAGGTTAGGCACTCAAGCTTGACAAGAAAAACAAACCAATTGATGAGGATAGAGAGAAATCCTCCTTCTTCTTTGAGCTCCACATTCACTCAAGTGGGTATTGCCTTATCTGCACACTCATGCCATCCCTTTGGTGAATAAAGGGCCTGCAGACAGATTAGTGTGGAATAGCCTTCAAACCCCTTCAGGTAACCTATACCCCAATGAAGCCAATTCATATACAAATAGCCCTATTTGCACAGAATGAGTCTGAAGACTAGAGAGAAACTCCTACTACTACCACCAACATGAAAAGGTATTGATATATAGAGATGCAGGAAATAGCCAAAACCCATCAAACATTGGACTCTAATAAATATGCTAGCCCTTGATCATTGCCATTATCCATTGGGTAGACCCCACATACAAACAATGAGAACATGAACCAACTGTTGTCAAAGACTTATAGCCATAAATGTAAATATTTCAGCCCATCCACTACTTATAAGATCCCTCTGTAGACAACCAAGACTGAATCTATGTCCCCTCTAAAGTATATTTCACCTGATCCTAGACCAAGAACTAAAGACAAGAACATATGCAAAGGGAACCCTATGCAATAGATCAGAAAATCCAAGATTCACAAGAATGACACCAAGGAGAGACTTGGAAGCATGAAAAACTTACATTAAGTATAATGAGTCATGTATATGATCAAAGTAAGACAGAGATCAAACCACTTCAATAACCTGCAAAAGATTTCTAGGAATTCTATTTAGCTTACATGCAACGTGACAGAGCCTTCTATTTCCCACTGGAACCAAAATAGAATGGAACACTGAACAAGTCAAAGTTTCAACTACTTATACCACTGGTTACCTTGGAATCCTAAACCAGTAGGATGCATCAAGCTACGAGTAACCAGGGTGAAGACTTCAACCACCCAACCAATCAAAAAATTCAAAACTCAAAAACTCCTGCAAAAAGCCTCGAACAACCAAAATCTACCCACCACACATGGCAGAACAACCCTGCAAATACCCACGGCACCCTGAACCACACTGCCACAGCAAACACTACCAAACCAGTCAAATCTAGCCATAAGAACATTGAATTCTGGTACCTTTGGTCGCTGCAGATCAAAATTTGAAAATAAATGGTCACAAGGCATTTCGCAGGCTTTATGTTCTTCAACTGTTTGCCCCTAGTCATGCAATCACGCAGTCATAAACTTCACCGCCACAGGAAACCGGGCTTCATGTTATGTCTGGTCGCATGATTGCAAGGCACCAAACTAACCCTTGCAATCATGCGATGGTAGCTTCTTAACCGTGGTCGATAGTCGGTCCAAAACCTTTGCAAAATCCTCGGCCAACTCACCAGCAAGCAGCCAATCAAAATCAGACATCTCGACAAGACTGGCACCAAAGACCCACCCTTGAAATCCGCAACTGTGACGTCCGGTGGTTAGTCACATGATCTCATAGCCCAGAGACGGGCTATGCGAACATGTGACAACACACACCTTAACTGCTAGCATAACCACCGCAGAAAAGGGGTGACAAAAACTGTCAGTCGCATGATCGCATAGCCTTGAAAAAGGCTATGCGAACATGCGACTAACTACCAGCAATCATCGCCAACTATCAAACATGCTCGAGCACTACAAACACGGACCCCACCACAAACTGCCTACCACCTAGCACACCGGCAACCAATCAAAACTTAGCACGTCACCACCTACCACGAGCCCACGGACACGTGTCAACCAGTCGCATGATCGCATAGCCAAAAATTGGGCTATGTGATCATGCGATAGCCAATCAAAAGCCGCCACATGACCACCTCTGACAGCAGGTCCACAGTGAACAAACCCATCGGCACCCAATCGGACGGTAGGCGCATGATCGCATGGGGTGAGAATATTCCATTCATACGCTGACCATAGATCTTCAATCTTTGACACCGGGTAGTGAAAAGAACTGGGACCCACGTGGATAGGTGGCAAGCGGTCACATGATCACATGTCAAAAAAGTCTGACATTTGGCCATGTGACAGCCAATTAGGAAGAGCCTTTGAAAACCCGGGCCCACCACCCATCGCACTTGCGCACTTAGGAAATGTCAGTCAAGCAGGAAACTACGAGGTTGAAAACACACAGGGTTTTTGATGCAGCACAAGACCGAAAACACATAGAGTTTTCGACGCCAAAGGATAAGCGCACAAAAGTAGGAAGCACAGGGTCGAAAACAACGAAGGCCGAAAACACACAGACTTAAAACACACAGGATTTTTGAAAACATTGTGGGTTTTCGACACTGTGGCAGATTTTTACAATTTCCTACAGACCTTGAAATTCAAATAACTTTCAGGATTTTATGATTCAGCACGTGCAAATTGGACCAGAGCTAGGTGACAACACGAAGAACACATGGCAGCACATAAACCATGAAACATTTGCAGGGGGGAGGCCATTTTCAAAAGATTTTTGCTGTGATAGAAAAATGGCCTAACATTGTGGAGGCTCACTCATCACCCTGTCTTGCTACTTAGCAATAATTTTCTCCTCAGTGTCTATGTCCTCTATATCAGGCTTCCTTGCAACCCCGCTCTCCGATCTAAATGAGGCTTTCCAATTCCAACTATCATATCCAAGAATACCTTACAGATGATTCATCCTACTAACAAATTCATCTCCTATTTTTAAAGAAAAACACCCTTTGGAGAATGGACACCTGCACATGTAGAAACACATCAACGTGGGAGAAATGTGTAGATAATGACGACAAAATAAGAATTTTTTTTTAGGAAAATGATAACTGGCGAGAGTATAAGAGACTTATACTCATTTTTAAAAAGAAAACTAACTGAGAAAAGTTGGTTGAAAACTTAAGTCTCCTGCCTAAAAGGAAGGGGCTAATTATTGACAAAACACCCATGCAATATACAAAATGGAAAAAAAAATTCATGACATGGGTAGATTTGATTCTACCAAACACACAACCAAGACTCAGATGAATCTGACGTAGATGAGAGACCAATAGATGTGAGTCACCATTGTGTAACGGATGACCGAATAGATCATGTAGCCCCACAAACCAGTGCAGATCAAAGGAGAGAATCTTTACATCAACATACTCAGTTAGACAATGGAAATCTAGCAAGCTATCATCATAGACATCATTGCCCAAGTCACAAAATGATGCTCGGTAGAGTATTAATTGTCCATTAGATAAGTAAAATGCATAGAGCCACCAATTTGAAAATCACTACACACAAAAGAGTAACCATCTATGCTCAAACTAAAGCAGAGAGAGAGCAAGTATGGCTTGTGTGAGAATTGCCAATTGCTTGCATAGAAAATCTTAAATAATATAACTGTAATAAATAAAAGTTATGTGTTGCTTGAATAACAGGATCATAAGGAAATATGATGAGCAATCTATCAAACTCCTTGAAGAGTCGAGCAGCAACAACTGCCAGCAGGTACTCGAGATGGGAAGTACATGCAAAGGGGCTACCAAATAGGCCAACCAATACTTATAAATGTACCTCGTGGTAACCTTAGAGATGGGCTTTTTAATCCAAGAATTACCTATTTTGTAGAATTTTTTCTAGATAAATGATTTCTGGCCAAAGATTCCAAATTAATATCGAAAAAGCTGATGTCTCAAATGCAAGAAAGCATAGATGATTTAAAGAGAACATGGCAGCCGTAGAAATGGTCAGAAAGCTTTTTTATTTAGGAGGATGACCATTGTAATTGTCACTGAAGCCATTTTCTAAAGTTCTGAACAATATCAAAGCAGAAGGTGGTCCGTAGATTCACAAAAGAGAAAACGTAAAACAACAGTAATTCCCAGCTTATCTAATCTCATACTTGAAGGAACTCTGATCTTGTATGGCTAACCAGGAGAGAGTCTGATTTAGGAAGATAAGCTGAACACCATCATAATTTTGAAGGTCAAGCGGGGGTAGAAGAATAAGAGATCAAATAATTATATCCATAAATCACATTTTAACTACCTGTTTTAGCTTTAACCAAGTGGATTCATCTTCTTGTTCTAAGAAGATAATGCTTCTTTTATTTAATTAAGAAATGAAATCAGATTTCAGATCCTTAGGAAAAGATAATGAAGCAACAGATTTCCATTATGCCACGGGGAAATTTCCAGAATGGTCAATCTGCAAAAAAATCATAATCATTTACTTAAAAAAGAAAATCCACTTTTGCTTCGATAAAGCCGTTTTTTCAACCACACATCCAAAATCCTAAGTTTTTCGAGCTTTAACTATGCCGCACATGGGAAGAAAAGTTTAAGTTGACTGCACATTATTTTTTCCCTTTCGAAACCCCTTAAGTGAAGCTAAATTACAGTTTAAATCAATTCTGACCGACTTAGAGAACACATAAGTGAATAAAATTCTTAAATCAAAAACTCTTCTTCGGCCAGTTTTTCCTTATTTTGATGAGGGATTAACAAGTCTAAATCTGAAACGTAGTTAAATCCGAATGGAATACTTCTGTTTGAGACCATGTAGCTGTGAAAATATTTTAATAACTCTTATCTGTATTGGTTGTTAACCAGATCTTTTAACGAAGTTTTAATGAGCTACAAACAAGAACTCATCCAGTCTCGAATTAGATGAAATTACAATATAACATAGCCCTCGTACACTGCAGTTCAACAGTTGAATCAACGGGATAAACAATATTTGAAAAAAAACCCGAAAAAGCCTTAATGAACAGTAAGCTTATAGAGTAGATCCATGATCAAAATGAGGTGTGTGCAATTTATGCTCTTCCCACCAATACAGGAAATTGCAAAATGATTCAGTCCAATATTAAACATGCATTAACACATTGAAAAATAACTGGATCAGATTTTCAAGCTCTATCTTGTAATCCAAGTCGTTTGAAATGGCACTGAAACAAATTTTGAAATAGCAAAAAGTAAAAAAGTTCTAACATTAAATAGTTTTCATTTTCATTTAATTGAATAAGCCACCTAAAGAAATTAATTAGATCTTGTGCGACCGGCTACTTTCAACTTGAATAACGCTCTTCCATGACAAACAGATCTGCATGAGGGTCCATCTTGAACACCATTCCCAGTTGGGTTCTGCCTGCACGCCAAGGAAAACATAACATCATACGTCTCCTTCACAGACTTCAGCAAGCAAGTGGGAGGCCAGAGTTTAACACGCAGGGGTGATCGAACAGCCCATGAAATGCGATTCGAACCCCTGATCTGGATCTTCTTAAGTCCTCTGCTTCTATTTCTGGCTCCTCTTTCTTTCCCCAGCCTATGATAACTTGAATGCCTGCCTCGTAAAAACCTGCAGCAAACAAAGGGTATCAGTCCAGTGCAGTTCTCCATGTCGTGCACACAATTCAATGTTTATTGCATTATATAAAGCCTTAGGTATTTTTGGGGGTTTTTTTTAATTGCAGCGTGAAGTTCATCTAGCTTTTTCTGATTTGAAAATAATGGGCTTGGAATCATGGAGGGATGAGGTGAGCAAAGCTTAACAGAAAGATGTGGTTGTCTCTTCTGTTTATCGTGGTAGGATTCCGATGGAAGTCATGGCATGACATTAAAGATTGGTATCAGATAATGGGTTTCACATGGCCGAAGATGAAATTTTCAGTCTTGCCCACCATGATTCCCGTGGTATTCGTCGGGGTTGGCGGGTTAGGTTTCGTTGACTTGGCCTGGCAAATGATAAATCAGAATAAGAAATAGAAAGGCAAAAGTGTGGAATTGAAACTAAATTATTATTAAATGCACTGCAGGTGGGACAGTTTGGGGAAGAGAGAAATGAGAATCTGGAGGAAGGTGCATGAATTTGAATGTGATTAAAAGAATGTAATGGATTTATACAAATTCTAATTTAGATTTGAATTTATTTTGAGGAGTATTTCAATTTACTTGTATTGACTAGCGCTTGTATCTATAAGAAGTTTGAGGGATAAGTCTATACAAAATTAAAGATAATATTAATATTATATTAAATGAAGTATTAAGCTCAATAAAATATAACAGTGACATATATGCATATAAAATAAAGTACAAGTTATACTTCTTTAGTATTTCTAAGATTCAAATTGAACATAAGTAGCATGTCTATATTTGAAATATATATGTAGAATATATTAAGGATATATTTAGAAATTTAAGCAAATAAGAATATCTACAATCAAATGGCAATTTTATGAATGATTAAGGATTGAAGAAAAAAATTGCATAAGTAAAATGAAAACATGCAGGAAACTAAAACTTGAGAAATCTTGGAGAACACTCAAAAGAAGGTGGTGGTTTAGTGAGCTATGGGCATTGGAGTAGTATAGGGTGCACCTTAGATTATTATCCCTTGAAGGGGGCCTCACTAAAATTACTTAGTAGGTACTTCGAGGAATATTTAAGAACTTTCATAACCAAGTGATTACATAGGTTTTGTAATAATAAGATTGCTCAAAAATTTCATGAGCTACTAGACAAAAAACTACTAACACAAATTTAAAAATTAGAGATAAATAACATTTAGAAACAAAATTTTAAGAAGTTAATTAGAAATCTTTCATCCCCACTCCAAAAACACACCCTTATAATTTAGAGTCTATAAAGTGGGGACTCCCATTTCAACGAACAAGATTTTAATTTATTGTATATCATAATTTCATTCTTCTCATGAGACCCACCCCTCCACAATACACTTGCTATAGTGGCTGCATCTAACACATCCTTAGTCACTAGAAATATTTTGAATAAAATTTATAAGTAAAAAGGAGAAAATAATCTTTTGGTGGGCCCTACCCATAATGGATGTTTTTGTGGCCCTCACCATATGGTCCTATGTCCTCGCGGTCCTTTTCCACCCAACCATAGTTTAATAAGAAAATGGTTTAAATCTATCACTAGTCATTGTGAAAATCTAGCATGAGTAATTGTGATAGAGAAATTATAGTTGTGTTGGATTTCTCCTCCATTCTCAAGGTCTTTCACAGGTATCTCTTGTGCCCATCACTCTTTTGATTGTTTGAAGTTAGTTTTATGCTATACTCAAAGCTATTTCAGGAAAGCTAACCTAGGATCGTTTTAAGGAAACCAAAAGCAAATAAGAAAGAAATTTGGTTGAGGGAAAGAGTAGAAGATGTTGCTGATGGTTGTCAATGGACTTTAGATCTTGGTGGCTCCATACCACTTATTAAGGATCTTGTCTCAGTTTCTTGATTTTTTCTTATTTTTCAACTAACAAATGGATTGATTTGATTGTTGGTTAATAGCTTTTATTAAAATGAACTCATGCATTAGTTGGTATTTCTTTCTCTTACATGATGGATTTCATTAAAAATAATAATTTAAATATCAATGTTTTATCTATCCATAACTCACTAAAATATTGTTATAGACAAAATTAAATGACTAACATAGAGAAAAAATAAAAGAGTAGCTACAAAGAAAGACTTCCACAACAATTCTAAACTAGATACAATTTCAAAAAGTTCAAAACAATATTCTTCATTTAAAGATAAATTATAGTGCTTACATTTCAATTGATGGTAGAAATAAGCAAAAGTTCATGTTAAAGACATTAATGTTAAAATCCCCTTGATGTGTATGATATTGTTAAACTAATAAATAGTAAAGATTGAGAAGCTTACAATTCTTATTTACATTAACGAAGAGACCAAAACAATAGAGAATGAAAAATATCAAATTTCTCTCATTTCTATAAAAGAAAACATATTGTAAAAATAGAATACTATTTTATTGGATGGAGCTTAGTGTGCTTATCTTTCTTGTCTCTCTTTTTTTTTTTAATGATAAAGTAAATACAGATTCATTCATTTTCTTTTAAAAAGCTAAAAATACATGAAGAAATCCTTAAATCTATGTTCAATTTTACATCATAACGAATAATTTAAAAAAAAACATTAGGAACAAAAAAAACTTAGAATACATCTGTGTACATTGAAGACCAGAACACCCAACACATAGTGTGGTGATAGAAGACACTAAGGTGTAGGGGAATCCTAAAATTGTTGTGTTCCCCCCGTTTTTGTGACTCTATAGCTACACTATTCGCAGGAAAAATGGTTCTAAGTTTATTTTTGGGTACAAGTTATTACAATGCACATGAGTATCATTCTTCAATAAAAACTCCACAAACAAACGACAATGTTAATGTTACCTGTCATTGATAAGCATTTGGTATGGGTTGCATCACAGACCATCATTACTTCCTGATTCTTCATCTACTGATAAAATTGAAGAGAAAACAAAAAAAAATAAAAAATGCAACTATAAATACCAACATGGCTTAACCTATATTTATTTTCCAAACTACAGGTAGGAAAGAAAGGGCACTGAGTGCTTTGAAAAAGATTCTTGAATAGGACACGCAGAGTGTTATGAGTGCCACCACTTATTTGATGTGGTGGGTGAACCATAAGTAAACCTACATTGATTTAGTAAAACCTCTCAGTAATCTTGAAGCCCAAGTACAACAAATAGACCTTCATTGTAATCATTCTCTTTCAGATAAATTTGTAAGTGTAAACCCCCATTAGGATTAGGAAAAATAAGCAATGTCTGATCATGACAAAAGAAGAATTAAGAAACAATTAGAGTAATTTTGACAAGCTTTGTTTCCTTGGAATGAAATTTGAAATATACAAGAAGCATTGATTTCTCCAGATATAGTTTTAAATTATAGAAAACAAAAAAGTTCAAACCTAAATAAGCTTCAAATTTTATTCAAGTGATTCTCCCATGAATACCCTTTGAAGAATCAAGATTGTTATCTTCGAATCATGTGCATGCCAAGGCAATTCAGTCTCGCCAATTCCCACTAAGTATTTTGAGTAATTTGTAATTCCCTGCTATCTTGTTTAGAATATTCTTTGCTCCGACCATTTCCAACTCTACCAATTTCTCGAGATGTTGGCAACCTCCTACATTAACAATTTTTTTCTTGCCATTGTCGCTGTTGGAAAGGGCTTTTATTGCCAAAAGATGAAATTTCTTGGCCATACTCCCATTTTCAGGATTGAGCAGCCCTACCAGACAAGAGGCACCCACGTCATCTTTGATGAACTCTTTTCTATTGCTTCTGATGAGAAAAAGACTAGAAAATGTAGTGATTTCCTGAGAAGAACTAGGCTTTCCATCAAGCATCCTTGCAAGAAGAAGAATGCATCCTGCTTTCCAAAATGCCTTGTTTGTTTCATGTGACCTAGAAAACTTGCAGATAACCACACTTCCCAAGTTCTGAAGTGCAGGGTAGGCGGCCACTATCAAGAGTCGTTCCCAACAACTTGAGAAATTTAGGAGCATCCACCACAATTCTTTCAGCCGGCCCATACAGAAAATTTTTTGGTTGTAGGGATGTTCTGAAAATCATGATACATAAGGTTTCTTAAACATAACTTTATCTCATGGGTTGCTATGCCTTAGTATTAAAAATTATTCATATTGTCAATTTCTAATTATCATAGTAATTTTTAGTGGCTAATATTCGTCAATTGACTAATTTTGGAAATTTGAGAATCCAAATTTGCCTAATAATTCAAGATTTGAGGCAACCTAAATCGCCACATTTTTATAAAATTTTGATTTAGAGTTATTTAAATCGCAAAATAATTTATTTTATAAAAATTTGAACATGACAATTTGCCACAATAGTCGATACATGATTAGATTTGTTTCCCCATAATTTTATAAGTTATTGTAGAAATTTTAAATTAATTCTCCAATAATATATCATGATTATTAGTTACTATAAGGATCTATCACCAACTTTTAGTTGCCATTATTGACTTAAAGTATAATCCAGTAACCCTCATTATATTCTATGAGGTAAAAATGTTACTATTTGGTTTGTAATGCTTATGGGAGCTAAAATTTCTTTCAGATTGTTAATCTCAATATAAATCAATGGTCTTGAAGAAATTCTGGGCCTCATTCGTATTTAAAAATATCAATACATTTGTCTCACACAATACAATGAGATTATTAGATTATATTTTAAATAAATGGTAGTAAATAATTATTACAAAGTATATTCCTTAAACCCATCAAAGATTTCCACATTAAGCCTAATAATTTTCTATAAGAATTCTATTTTTTTTAATAGAAGTATTCACCATGGTGATTAATTAATTTCTTTTTATTGTTTGAGATTCACCAATATTTTCTATAAAAAATTCTTATTAAAAAATAATCCCTAATAAGAATAATTTTTTCTTCAAAAAAATTGAGAGATTCGCTAATAGAAATTAATTTTTTTTCAAGAAAATGAAAGATTCGCCAATATTTTATATCTTTTTTAAGAGGGGGGTTACTTAAAGATTACTCTAGTTCTCTTTCATCCTAGAACATTTTCTCAAGCGATTAATAGCAACATAATTTCATATGGTACATTGAAAAAGGACAATCAATAGATTTCAACCACACTTCAATTATATCTTTAATCTTTTTACACTTTTAAAGGTACAATCTATGAGAAGTTATCACCTTGAAATTAAATGATATTATTTAAGGTCATTTTAAAGACTCCATAACTCCAATAAGAGAAAAGTGTACAATTATTCACTAAGAAAAATATGGAGTAGAAGATCACTATTTATACACATGAGTTTAAACTCAATAACTAATTGATGTGTATGATTTGACTCTAAAATTATAAAGTTATTAACTAACAAAGTAACAACTTGGTGGTGTAGAATTTGAGTCATTTAATTGATAAAAAGGATTTATTTTTTAGGCAATGTATGCTAGTTTTGAGTCAAAATCTTCTCCAAGTTTGGTATCCAAATCTTGTCCAAAGACAATTGTTATTGTACCATAAAGTAATTCCACTAACTACTAGTTTACATTCCTAGAATAACAAGTACAAAGATCAAATATTAATTTAATCTAAGTTTATTATGCTTAATTGATTGCAATTGTTTAATTAACCTATATTAAAAGTAAGAAAAGTTCAAATTCCTTTATATTTAAGAAGCTAAATCCATCTTACATGATCTTGCATTCACTTTATGGCTTCTTAGTAATATTAGGATTAGTTATTTGGCTTTGTTGCCATTATATCTTGAGAGCTCTATTTTATAGATGACATATTTGGAGGATGATATGAGATGCTCAAAGGTGGCATCCTCTCAAATAAAGAGATGATCAATTGAAGAATAGGGCCTTGTTTATTAAGACAAGAATAGATATGCAGAGTGTATAAGGTTGAGAGAAGTGTCTGAATCTGAAGGGGATAGAGTTTGAATGGGAGATAACAATATCCCTACGGAGGAAGTAGATTTCATGTATGAAATTACATTATCCATCAATCTTATAAATGTGTTCACCAAAGTAAACTCAAGTAAAGCTTAAACTCGTAAAATACAAGTTACTCCAGCACTCCCCTTAACACTAATTTTAGGAGTACAACAATGTAGTAAAGATGCTTTATTAGTTCCAACAATAAAGTCATGTAAGAAAAGGACAAAGCATAGTAGGAGAAAATTCCTCTCCACAAGAGACAATGAAAAATGTTGAAAAGAAATGAAAAAGAAGGAAAGAGGATACCTCAAGACCCCAAGGGATACTTCCTTCATGCCTAATGTCAGTTGCAACTAAAGATAGTGAGGGGATCTTTAGGGGTTTGTGATGCAGGAGCATCTAGGGTGTAAGAGCAATCTTGCATCACCCAAAAATATTTATGTTTTTGTATTCAATAAGGGCTATCTTGTGCAGAGTTGCTATTTATGGAAACTTGCTATTTTTAGTAAGTTGGTCTTACGATCTCGGAATGTTTGATTTTACATATGGAGGTTCATCTCAGTCATATCAGCCTGCCAACAAAGTTTCATGGCTAGATTAGGTCTAGTTTTGAAGATATTGAAGATTTTCGGTATTGGCAGCAGGGTACAGAAACTTCAAACTCAGTTTTGAAGGCTTTAGAGGCCTCGGATGAGGTTGAAAATTTGGGTGACGGGCACTTTGTAGAGTGCTTCGTGGCATTTCTGAAATAGGGTTATAATAGTCAATCGGGTCAACTGGTGATGACTTATAGTCTTCGGAAGTTGGGTCACTTGAAATGGCGGAAAATAATTTTTCTTCAAAATTTCTGTTCAGGTTTCAAAAGTTATTTTGAGCCGACTTTGATGTAATAAATTGTAAAATAAAATAATTCTAAGTTTGGTCAGCCCTAAGGGCTAAATTTCTAGAACCTTCTCGGGCAGTGGAAATTGCCTATATAAAGAAGGCCCGTAGTGTTGTCTAGGGCAGTTTTGGGTAGTAGATCTGGGTATTGATTCAAGCCTTTGTCCTATAGAATATTGTAAGGGAATTCCCATGTGGCTTTGCATATTGTAATTCTGAAAGTTTGTAATTCCACATTTGTGGAGATAATAAGAAGCCAATTTTCTGTTCTTGCATATTATTGTTGTTGTTTCTCTATTTCTGTTATGTGTTTGTGGTATTAAGGGGACCACCCTTCATCAAGTGGTATCAGAGTAGGAGTTCTTGAGTGTGTAAATAGATCACTGACTGTGAGTTAGTTTGCACCAGGACCATGGTTAGGGTTTCAGCGCGCATCGTGAAAATACCTCCACGAAGAGAATGTGGCAGAAGAGCTGGTGCTGTGACACCTGAGGTTAGAGAGCTGCAGAGACAAGTGTGAGCATTGAAAGAAGAGATTCACAAAGGAATGAATCTTAATGTTAGAGACGAAAGCGAGGATTAAGCTGAAGAAGAATATCAAGAAGGAGAAGCTGAAATTGTGAACTAGGAGGAAGAAAGACTTTTTCGGGCGATTTCCAAGAATGGGAAAAGACCTAAGATTGAGGTCCCTACACTTTCTGGAAATCATAACCCAGAGGAATTGATCGACTGGATCAATGAATGTGAAGAATATTTTGAGTATGAAGATGTTGAGGATCCTGATAGGGTCGAATTTGCGAAGGCCAGATTAAAAGGTCATGCGAAGATCTGGTGGCAAGAAATTCAATTGGAGCGAAATAGAAGAGGGAAAGATAAAATCACAAGATGGGATTGGATGGTGGATAAATTGAAGCTACAGTTCATTCCTGTTGATTATGAGCTTGACCTACTAAAGAAAATGTAAAGTTTGAAGCAAGCAGGAAGATCTATTCAGGAGTATATAGAGGAGTTCTATCGACTCCTCATCAGAACAGGCCATGCGGAAGCTGATAAGGAGAAAGTTTCCCGATACCTTAATGGGTTAAGGCCAAGTATTCAGGAGGAGTTGAATCTGGTTTGAATGAACAGTATTGAGGAGGCATATCAATTTTCCCTAAAAGTAGAGGAAAACCTGAACAAGAAGTCTGAGAGCAGACAAAATGGAAGAGGTCGTGGTGGAATATCTGGTGGACGGTCATATGGTGGCTGAAATGAAGATCTGAAAAAGAAGGATGAGGCTAGCAGTAGCCAGAATCAGAGCGGAAATAATTCCAATCATTTCCAAGATCAGAATAATAGAGATCAGGAAGGAAGAGGAAGAGGACAAGGATCTGGAAGAGGAGGCTTTCATGGAACATGTTTTCACTATGGAGAAGAAGGTCATAAGGCATTTGAATGTCCTCAGCGCCAAGGCAGAACAGACAGGAGAAATGAAGGCCAGGCCAGAGTTGCACATGTAGACGAAGATGCCAGATCATCAAATTCTGAAGATGCTGAAAGAGGAGAAACGCTAATTAACAGAAGAGTCCTGCTGAGTGGTGAGAATGAACCTGAACAAAGGAGGAGCTTGTTTCGCACTAGATGCAAGTGTGAAGGTAAATGTTGTGATGTGATTATCGATAGTGGAAGCACTGACAATTTGGTGTCAGAAGAGATGGTGACAAAGTTGAAGCTCAAGAGACAGAAACACCCACACCCATATTGGATTGCCTGGGTGCAGGATGACCACAAGGTCATAGTCAGTGAATAGTGCCTGGTAAAGTTTAAGATTGGCGGGTACCAAGATGAGGTACTATGTGATATAATATCTATGGATGCATGTCATATGTTGTTGGGTAGACCGTGGCAATTTGACAGATGTGTTGTACATGATGGTCATGCGAATACCTATTCCCTGACAAAGGATGGAGTGCGACATAAGCTAAAGCCATTGAAGGAGACCGAAGAAAAGGTATGTGGTAATGCAAGAATAACTTTTATTGATGGAAGAAAATTCCTCGATGGTATGAGGCATGAGCATGTGTGTTTTGCTTTAATTCCAAAAGTTGGTAAAGAAGAAGTAGAGGATGTACCTGTAGAGGTTGTCGATTTGTTGAATGAGTTTCAGGATATTGTATCTGATAATGTACCTGATGGATTACCACTGGTAAGGAAGATCAGTCATTAGATGGATTTGATTCCAAGAGCCAGTTTGCCAAATAAGATAGCACACAGAATGACACCAGTAGAAAGTGAAGAGTTGAACAATCAAGTATAGGTTTCCATTGCCACGAATGGATGATATTATGGATTGTTTGAGTGGGGCTGTGTATTTCTCAAAGATAGATCTGAAGAGTGGATATCACCAGATTCGGATCAGAGAAGGAGATGAATGGAAGACTGCCTTCAAGACAAAGGAAGGACTGTATGAGTGGTTAGTCATGCCTTTTGGGCTAACCAATGCACCAAGCACTTTCATGCGGCTCATGACCGAGGTTCTGAAAGAATTTCTGGGTAAGTTTGTCATTGTTTACCTAGATGATAGTTTGATCATTAGCAAGACATTGGAGGAGCATATGATGCATATTCGTATGGTGTTTGAAAAGTTGAGAGATGAGAAATTGTTGATTAATTTGAAGAAGTGCAGTTTTGTGAAGAAAGAGTTAGTGTATTTGGGATTTGTAGTTTCAGGAGAAGGTCTAAAAATGGACCCAGAGAAGGTACAGGCTATCCTTGAATGGCCTACTCCAAGGAGTGCTACTGAGGTAAGATCTTTTCTTGGTTTGGCTAGCTTTTATAGAAAGTTTATCAGAAATTTTAGCAGTATTTGTGGTCCCTTGACTGAAACAATGAGAGGAGATAGAAAAGAGTTTAAGTGGACTAATGGGGCAGAAAAGAGTTTTCAATTGTTGAAACAAAAAGTTACAGAACAACCTATTTTAGCACTTCCAAATTTTAATAAGGTGTTTCAAGTAGATTGTGATGCTAGTGGTACCACAATAGGAGCTGTTATGAGCCAAGAAGGTAAACTGATTGCTTATTTCAGTGAGAAGTTAAATGATGCCAAGAGGAAGTATTATGTTTATGATCAGGAATTTTATGCTATAGTTCAGGCATTGAAGACATGGAAACACTATCTGCTTCCTAAGGAGTTTGTTTTGTATACTGATCATCAAGCTTTGCAATATTTGAATAGTCAAGGAAAGTTGAATCAGAGGCATTTGAAATGGGTTGAGTTTTTGCAGAGTTATATATTTGTTTTGAAACATAGAAGTGGAAAGTCTAACAGGGTTGCAGATGCTCTTAACAGAAGGCAACTATTGCTGACAGAGATGCAGATTAAGGTGGTTGGGTTCAAGGAACTCAAGAATTTGTATCCAGAGGATCCTGATTTTGGTGAAGCTTGGAAAGCTTGTACGGAACCTGTTACTCTAGATAGGATGAAATGGCTGGATTTTATCATCCAAGATGATATGCTATTCAGAGGGAGTCAGTTGTGCATTCCACAAATTTCTATGAGGGAGAATCTCATCAAAGAGAAGCATAGTGGAGGATTGGCTGGACATTTTGGTCATGATAAAACCCTTGCTTTGGTTGGTGAGAATTATTATTGGCCACAGTTGTAGCAAGATGTGAAGAAGTTTGTACAGAGTTGCAAAGTATGTTAGATGGCGAAAGGAGTGAAGCAGAATACAGGGTTGTATCAACCATTACCTGTACTAGAGAAGCTTTGGGAGGATATTAGTATGGACTTTGTTCTTGGTTTACCGAGGACACAGCGGGGACATGATTCAATTTTTGTAATAGTTGACAATTTTTTGAAGATGGCACATTTCATTCCCTGCAAGAAGACTAATGATGTTGTTCATGTAGTAGAATTATTTTTCAGAGAAGTGGTGAGACTACATGGTTTGCCAAAGACCATAGTTTCAGATCGAGATACTAAGTTTGTTGGATATTTCTGGAGGACATTGTGGAAGAAGTTGAAGACAAATTTGAAGTTCAGTTCATCACATCATCCATAGACTGATGGACAGACAGAGGTGGTGAATAGAAGTTTGGGAAATTTGCTGAGATGTTTGGTTGGAGATAAGCCAATAGGATGGGATTTGATTTTACCACAGGCAAAATTTGCATACAATAATTCTGTCAATAGGAGCACTGGTAAATCACAATTCCAGATTGTATATGGAAGTAGTCCAAGAAATGCATCTGAGTTGAGAAAGATAGATAAAGGAGAAATAAGTAGTGCTGAAGCTGAGGATTTTACAGAACATTTGAAGAACATCCATGAGGAGGTGAGGAAGCATATTACCAAGATGAATGCGCAGTATAAGACTAAGGCAGATGAGAAAATGAGGCATAAGGAATTTCAGGTTGGGGATGAAGTCATGGTTCATTTGCAGAAGGAGCGGTTTCTAGTTGGTACATATAACAAGCTGAAAATGAAGAAGTTTGGGCCATGTAAGATACTGAAGAAGCATGATTCAGGAAATGCATATGAGGTAGGATTACCTACTAAGCTGAATATTTCACCAGTGTTTAACATTTCAGATTTGACAGAGTATCATGAAGGAGGTGTTGAAGATGAGGTTGCAGCATGACAGTGGAGTATTCCAACAACCACTTCAGATATCAAGGAGATTGAAGACATACTAGACAATCATGTTGGCAGAAGCACAAGGAACATGACATATGAAGAGTATTTGGTCAAATGGAAAGGACAACCTATTGAAGATTCATCATGGCTAACAAGGGAGGAGGTTAACCATCTTGGTTTTCCTCTGCACACCTGAGTCGTGATAGGGTCACTTCTCAAATTACCCCGGGTGTCTGATGCAGGAGCATCCTGGGTGTAAGAGCAATCTTGCATCACCCAAAAATATTTATGTTTTTGTATTCAATAAGGGCTATCTTGTGCAGAGTTTCTATTTATGGAAACTTTCTCTTTTTAGTAAGTTGGTCTTACGATCTCAGAATGTCTGATTTTACATATGGAGGTTCATCTCAGTCACATCAGCCTGCCAGCAAAGTTTCATGGCTAGATCAGGTCTAGTTTTGAAGATATTGAAAATTTTCGGTATTGGCAGTAGGGTACAAAAACTTCAAACTCAGTTTTGAAGGCTTTAGAGGCCCCGGATGAGGTTGAAAATTTGGGTGACGGGTGCTTTGCATTGGTCAAGCTTGTAGAGTGCTTCGTGGCATTTCTGAAATGGGGTTATAATAGTCAATCGGGTCAACTGGTGATGACTTATGGTCTTCGGAAGTTGGGTCACCTGAAATGGCAGAAAATAAATTTTCTTCAAAATTTTTGTTCGGGTTTCAAAAGTTATTTTGAGCCGACTTTGATGTAATAAATTGTAAAATAAAATAATTCTAAGTTTGGTAAGCCCTAAGGGCTAAATTTCTAGAACCTTCTCGGGCGGTGGAAATTGCCTATATAAAGAAGGCCCATAGTGTTGTCTAGGGCAATTCTGGGTAGTAGATCTGGGTATTGATTCAAGGCTTTGTCCTATAGAATATTGTAAGGGAATGCCCATGTGGCTTTGCATATTGTAATTCTGAAAGTTTGTAATTCCACATTTGTGGAGATAATAAGAAGCCAATTTTCTGTTCTTGCATATTATTGTTGTTGTTTCTCTATTTCTGTTATGTGTTTGTGGTATTAAGGGGAGCACCCTTCATCAGTTTGATGAATATATTGACATCTTGTTGCACCTTAGGGGTTTGATGAATATATCTACATCCTGTTGCATCTTAGGCAAATACTCCAATGACATAACACCATCTTGAATGAGTTGTCAAATGATCTCCTGAATTTCAATATGTGTAATATGTTGATGTTATATAGGATTTGATACAATATTGGATGCAATATATAGGAGTTCTTCAGGAAAGTTCTTAAGTACTCTACGATTCCTGGCTCCTCTTTCTTTCCCAAACCTATGATAACTTGAATGCCTACCTCGTAAAAACCTGAAGCGCAAAAAGGGTATCAACCTAGTGTAGTTCTTCATTTCATGCACACAATTCAATGTTTATTGCAGTATATAGTATATGAAGGATTAGGTATTTTTCTAGGGCGTTGCAGCCTAAATGTCATGTAGCTTTTTCTCATTTAGGAATAATGGGCTTGGGATCATGAAGGTATGATGCAAGAAAAGCTAACATAAAGATTAGGTTGTCTTTTATGTTCATCATGCGTAGGATTTTGATCATGGAAGTAATTGGATGACATTAAAGATTGGTTAAGATAATGGGATTCACATGGCTAAAGATAAAAATTTTAGTCTTGCCCACTTTGATTCTCGTGGTATTCGTCAGGGTTGGCGGGTTAGGTTTTGTTATACTTAGCTTGGCATCATCAATTCCTTAAGCTCCATTATTTCTTTTCAGTTGTAAAAATAAGATATTGGAATCAGAAATAAAAAGGAAAAAGGGTGGAATTGTAAAGAAATTATTATTAAATGCACTGCAGGGGGGAGAATTTGTAGAAGAGAGAAACAAAGAATCTAGAGGAAGGTGCTTGAATTTGAATGTGATTAATAGAATGTAATGGATTTATAAAAATGTTTATTTAGATCTGAATTTGTTTCGAGTATTTCAATATAGATGATAGTTATTTATCTATTGTAAATATTGTATAGATCTATTGTTCAGTACTGTATAGATATGTTTACATGTTCTTATATATCAAATCATACACTTATTTACTACATTTATAAAGTTTATGTTAGCCATGAAAAGTTTATGGTTTTAGGGATGTTCTTACATTCATTATACATAAGGTTTCTTAAACATAAATTTGTGCAATATGTTGCTATATACTAGTATTAAAGTCATTCACTAATTTTTTTGAGTCTTACAATTTCTAATGATAGTCAAAAGCATTCCGATGTTTCAAGTATTTTGGAATGGGAGTGATAAAAGGTGATGAATCATACAAGGGATATAGTCCCTCATCCTAAGGGATGAATTTTTCTCAATGGAAATGGTTACATTGTACCGAGTCTGTAGCTCATGGTTATATTGATAAGGCTAAGGCTTCTAGTGGCTAAGAGATTTTTTCATATTGAGTGTATTGACTATTTCAATAAATTTTCTATTTTTGCTAAGATGGATTCCATTTATTTTGTACATTCTATAGTTGCATCTCAGTGTTGGTAAATATATTAAATGGATGTGATGAGTTATTTCTGCCATGGTGACCTTTAGGAAGAAATCTACATGGAATGACCACCAAGAATTGTGTAGGACTCTCCACTTATTTGTGGGCTTTGGCACCTATTGTATGATATCAAAAAAGGTCATTGAGCTTGGTATGAGAAGATGGTTTTTTTTTTTAAGTTTCTTTTGGATTCATTATATGTTACTCTGGTCCTATAGCTTACTTTTAGAGGCATGGGGATCTCCTCATTGTTGTTCTCTTTGTAAATGCTTTGATTCTTATATGGATTTCTCCTACAATGGTTGAGAATACTCATTGGGATTTGATGGAGCTTTTTGATATAATAGATCTTTTCTTATTTTGTTACTTCATTGACATTCAAATTCATCAATCCTCTAGCAGTATTTCTATTTTAAAGAAAAAGTATGCTCTTGTTAAGCCTAAGAGATTTGAGATAGCTAATTGTAAGCCAACACATAATCCTTTCTAGTAAATTGTTATGTTGTCTACAAATTTTACTATTCTATTAGGAGATGCTACTTTGTATTGGTTATTTGTTGAAGAACTTTGTATTTGACATGCAATCGTCATGGTATTTTCTTTGTAGTTTATTTTGCCTACGATTTCTCTCAATATCCTCATCAGATTCATTGCAACAAAACCAATAGTATCTTGTAGCATATTTAGGCCATTACATAGTTTGGAATTAACTACATATTAGAGTATGCTTATATTGTGGACTTAATTGAATCAGAATCAGTCGATGGTGTTCATGATGACAAGTCTACTTTCAACATTATTATTTGTCTTAATTTGGGTATAGTTGCTAGGAATTTAAATAAGAAATATACTATTGTATTATCATAGAAAGAGATTGAGTATTGAGATGGTGTCTTAGCTAGGAGGCTTTTTGGGTTGAATAATTTGATGGTTGAGTTTTTCTAAACTAACACTCATCCCACTACTCTCTGGTGTGATAATCAGTCAGTGATAAATATTTCTTGAAATCCATCATAGCATGAGTGCACTAAGCATATTTACATCCATGTGTACTTATTTTGAAAATTCGCATGTACATATCTTCACTAAACCTTTGGCATCTTCTAACTATCTTCAGTCATGATCAATGTTAGGGATGAAGGAAGTAGTCCTTGGGAGGTCTTGAGGATTTCTCTTTCTTTTCACATATTTTCTCCTTTAGATGGGAGATTTCTCCAACAATGTTCCTTGCCTTCTCTATACTTGTGAGAAATTAAATTCCACTGAGTTATTTATCAGAACCAACTATTGCATTGTCTCCAACATCTATATAGAATCTCATAATATAGATTTCATTTTTACTTTGTTGAGTATTTCTTCCTATGTTGCACTTAGGGGAGGGTGTGAGTTAGTGTACGCATTTAGTCTATGTACACTTAGTTAATTTTTCACTTAGGAACTAGTAGGTGCATTAAAATTTACTTTATTGTTCAATTGCCACTTCCTCTAGAAGCATTAATACAAAAATCAGTCACTTAAGTCATTTCATATTCATTTTTGGTCTATATAAGTTTTTCTATACACTTTTTATTGTTAGGTGTAATCACCTAAAATTGGTCTAGTAGAACATAAGCCCCTATTTTTGATCAAATGACCTCAATTTAAATCCTAAATCTCAAAGGCGTATTTACTAGACATAATTGTGCAGATTAACCTTTAAAATCCCCTTTGCATAATTAAATCAAAAATCTTATATCAAGCTTATACTATGATCTAGTTTCTAGAGCTTGCATATTTATTTAATTGCTAAAATGTTACTTTTAATATAAAGTTCCTACACTTTTATTAAAAGAACACATTCACATGTCTGCACATATTTAATCTTGATTAATTAGAAATTAAATAGGATTTGTGCTTGCAAATTCTATTTTGTCTTATCTTACCTAACATCTATTTTTGCCTTTTAAACCTCACAATTCATCTCTACCTAACCTTTCATCTCCTTCATTCTCATTTTGCCTCTTCATCTCGATCACTCATTCTATTGCCTCTTAATCTACACCCTTCATTATTGAGGCAATTCCTTTAAAAGGAAGATCTTCCCTTGCTCAAGGGTCCCTAACCTTCATTTTTATATTTAGATCATCTTAAACGCTTGCATTTTGCATACTTACATTCTTAGAATGATCTTGCTAATTTTAATTCTTAAGCTTTAGCTCTCTCATTTCTTAGCTTAGCTTTATTTCTAGCTTAATCTTGCATTGTTAATCTAGTTCTTTTCTTGCATTGCTTCATAGAAGTAATTTCTTTCATTCTCACTCTATATTACTAGTTGCTTGCATACATTCTTGTTAGAAATAGGAAATACCAAGAAGGGGGGTGAATCAATATTTCATAGACTTTTAATTTTGCCCAATTATGGATATATGAAATTAACTTGTAGCTTTCATAAGAAACGAAACTAAATAAACTGAACAATAAGCATAAGAATAAAATCAATGAAGTCATGACACCATGTTTTTTCTCGAGGAAACCATGGCCAAGGGAAAATCCTAGAGGGGGTGATAACCACAACTGATTCACTAATCAAAAGTATCCGGTTAGGGATATTGACCCTGTTAGGAGTCTATTACATCTGTATAGTGTCTTTGTCCTAGTTAAAGGACATTAGGCCTTTTTAGATGCCTCAACCCTATTAGGAGTTATTGTTACAAAATATAAATGTATGCAAGATGAGCTCACTGCCCAAACATGCAATATACAATGATAACTTTACATACAAAAAGTAGAATACAAAAACCTTTTATTGCTGCCAAATAACTTTAATATTCTAATCTAGCTTTGTAGGCTCTTCGCACTAATATACAACACTTTCTTCTTTTCTTTCTTACAACTTACAATTTTGCATCATATGTCAACTTCATATCTTTTGTTTTACCTTTGCTTACTTATATACAAGTTTTTACAAAATAACTTTCCTGTCGACTCACAAAATATTATAATCTTCTCAAAACATAAAGTCATTTCAAGCTACCTTCTAGGGTTAACATCTAGGAGGTCATCCGTAATTAGTTCAGTCATTATTTTGATAAAAAAAATAATCCCTTAATTCAATATAATAAAATTATGATCCCTGCTCTATTCTAGTCGGCTCAACACTATCTCTATAAAACAACGATATCTCTTTCCGTACATGTCGTACGGACTTGCACTCTTAGATGTAGCTTTGATATATCTAGAATGATCTATGTTCAAGTGCACATGTACTGAATGTGCTTTTGTGAATGTCACTAATCAAAATGGTCTCTGTGTAGATAGATAAACATTGTTATACTTTGACATTTTTTATGTGTTCTCATATAGAACTTCTTCCTCTGATCATGAAGTCTCAATGCTGAATATATGTTGCCATAATGACAACATTGTGATATCCTACTTATCCAAATTGCCAAAAATCTCCCCCTTTGTTATTGGTGGCAATCTATGGGAAATTTGGCTAAGTCCCCCAAAAAAACTTAATCACAAAATTTTAAAAGGTGTAACATATGACCATTACAAAAAATTTATCGATCATACATGTCTATTTATTTCTCCAAAATGATACTCCTCCTAGGGTGAACCCATAATAGTGAGTTACACTTTTTTGCCTGAACAAACAATTAACTCTACATTAAGTAAAAAACTCTTAGATTCAGATGCATATTGTAGTTGAACCATTTGAAATCAAAGGATGAAGTAAATTAGAGTCTTATGATTTTATGTGTAGATTCTAAATATATATTATTTTAATTTTTTTAAATTTATTTGAATAATTTTTTGTTTCTCCATGAAAACTAGTATGGTGCTGAAAATGTCATTTTTAAATTGTAACATTATTTTCATAGAGCATAACATTTTTTGTAAAATAGATATGAATGTGATTCTTTCGAATTTAGTTTCATAAAATCCATACGGAGGGCATACAATTGGTTTGATGACATTATCATGATTATTGCATATTTTAATAATGTTTGAAGTTGACTAAACCATAATTTTGACATACCTTAACTACATAGCTTATAACTTGTGTATTTATCGAATTTCAAAAAGAAAATTGATAGAAGGTAGACTCGAAGATGAAGGGCATTGTTATTTTAAAAAAATTTCCCCCTTTTTTACTATTTTTCATTTAGCATCAAACTCAGAGGTTTATATTTGATAAATAACCTACATTCGATTAACTTCAAAAACCATATACATAATAAATTCAAAAATAGTCGAATATATAATCGTTAGAAAGCTAGTTCTGAGTACTTGTTGTATGAAAAAGGATGTCTTCTTATTCTTCCATTTGATCACAATATTTGAGGCCTGAAGCCATGAAATTGTCAGAATTTCTTCATAGCTTGAAAACATGGCCTAAACCAGGTACTTTCAATCGAAACTTTTGAGTTTCGATCAAAAGTGCTTTCAAGTTTGATGCCAAGTTTAACCATCACTAACTTACTTTCGATAAAAAATCAACTTTGACTTTTGAGAGAAACCCAGGTCGGCCAATTTGGTGTCATTTCGGGTTAATAATGATTACATATAAATATTTAAATGTACATTTTTCTCATTTCATTAACCCGAAAGCTGTAAAATAATTCGCATTTAGGAGAAGGAAGATATTTTGGCATGGAACAATTTTGTAAGTTGTGATGGGAAATAAAAAGAGAAGGCTAAACAAGAGTACACAACATTATTTAGAAGAGGCTGAACAAAGACTATGTGAAGAATCACGAAAAAGATATTATCATAGGAAACAAGGTATGTCTAAGTTGTCTCTCTCTAGATATTTTAAGTTGATGGTCAGGACTTGTCTTAATGAATTATGTAAATGTGATATTGTAATACCTAATTTTAGAGTTAATTAGACCTAATAATACTAATTGTTAGCAATTAGGACCTATTAGCACTAATTAGATGTGTAACTAGACCTAACTAGACCTATTAGGACCAAGTAGACCTAACTAGGACCTATTAGGACCAATTAGACCTATTAGGACTTGTTAGTCTGACCAATTAGATGTATTAGGACCTATTAGGTCCAAATAGAACTAACTAAACCTAGCTAGACCTATTAGGACTAATTAGATAGGTAACTAGACCAATTAGGACCTATTAAAGGAACAATTATGACATATTAGACTTAACTAGACCTAACTGTAGACCTATTTGGTGCTATTAGACCAATTAGGACCAATTATACCTAACTATCTACCCAACTAGGACCTATTAGGACCTATTAGACTAATTAGGACCAATTTCTTCACCGATTAGGACCTATTAGGACCAATTAGAGGTCTAACTATCTCCCAATTAGACCTAACTAGATAGGTATTAGGACCTATTAGGACAAGTATTAGACCTAAATATGACCTATTAGGACCTATTAGACCTAACTAGACCTAACTAGGACCTATTAGGACCAATTAGGACCAATTAGACCTAATTAGGACCTAATTAGACACAATTAGACCTAATTAGGACCTAATTCGACACAATTAGACCTAATTAGGACCTAATTAGACCCAATTAGACCTAATTATACCCAATTAGACCTATTAGGACCAATTACCTACCAATTAAGACCCAATTAGACCCACTAAAACCTAATTAGGACACAATTACACCCAATTAGACCTATTTTTACTTAATATGAACCTAGTTAGACTAATCAGACATAATATGAACCTATTAGGACCTAATATAACATGTTAGAACCTAATTAGACTTAATTAGACTAATTAGGACCTAATTAGACATAATATGAACTTATTAGGACCTAATATGACCTATTAGGACCCAATTAGACTTAATTAGACTAATTTTAGGATGTAATTAGACATAATATGAACCTATTGGGACCTAATATGACCTATTAGGACCCAATTAGAGTTAATTAGACCAATTAGGACCTAATTAGAGTTAATTAGACCAATTAGGACCTAATTAGACTTAATTCTAGGCCAATTAGAACCTATTAGGACCCAATTAGACCCAATTAGACCTATTAGGACCAATTAGGACCAATTAGACCCAATTAGACCCAATTAGACCTATTACAACTAATTAGGCACAAATTAGACCCACTAGGACCCAATTAGGACCCAATAACACCCAATTAGACCTATATTAAGACCTATAAGAACTAAAATATGAACCTATTAGGACCTATTTTGAGTTAATATGACCTAGTTAGACCAATTAGACATAATATGCTCCCTATTAGGACCTAATATGACCTATTAGGACCCAAGTAGACTTAATTAGACTAATTAGGACCAATTAGGACCAATTAGACCAACTAGGACCTAATTAGACTTAATTCTAGACTAATTAGACCAATTAGGACCAATTAAACTCAATTAGACCAAATAAGAACTATTAGGACTAAAATATGAACCTATTAGGACCAATTGGGACCAATTAGACCAATTAGGATCTAATTAGACTTTTAATTCTAGACCAATTAAGACAAATTAGGACCTAATTAGACTCAATTAGACCAATTAGAACCTAATTAGACTTAATTCTAATCCAATTAGGAACTATTAGGACCCAATTAAACACAATTCGACCTATTACAACCAATTAGGACCTAGTTAGATTTAATTAGACTTAATTCTAGACCAATTATTACCTATTAGGATGTAGATTAGACCCAATTAGACCTACTAGGACCAATTAGGACCTAATTAGACTCAATTATACCAATTACCTGACTTAATTAGACTCAAGTCTAGACCAATTAGGACCCAATTAGACCTACTAGATGAATTACGACCTATTTATACCTAATAGGACCTAATTAGACTTAATTCTAGACTAATTAGGATCTAATTAGGATCTAATTAGACTTAATTCTAGACCAATTAGGACCTATTAGGACCCAATTAGATTTATTAGGACCAATTAGGATGAATTAGGACCAATTAGACTCAACTAGACCAATTAGGACCTAATTAGACTTAATTCTAGACCAATTAGACCAATTGGGACCAATTAGGACCAATTAGGACCTAATTAGACTCAATTAGGCAAATTAGGACCTAATTAGACTTAATTCTAGACCAATTAGGACCTATTAGGACCCAATTAGAACTATTAGGACTAATTATGACCTATTTATACCTATTAGGACTTAATTAGACTTAATTCTAAACCAATTAGACCAATAGGACCAATTAGGGCCTAATTAGACTCAATTAGACCAATTAGGACCTATTAGGACTCAATTACAACAATTAGGACCAATTAGGACCAATAGACTCAACTAGACCAATTAGGACCTATTTAGACTTAATTCTAGACCAATTGGACCAATTAGGACCAATTAGGACCTAATTTAAAAACACATAAATTGAATTTACTTATATCAAAATTACATGAACTCATGAAGAATCAAACATGTGTACACATGCATTAATTGAAAACACATAGATTGAAAGTATGTACCAGTTCATCACACATGCACACGTATAGAGTGAAAGTATATATATATATATATATATATATATATATATATATATATATATATATATATATATATATATATATATATATATATATATATATATATATATATATATATATATATATATATATATATATATATATATATATATATATATATATATATATATATAACATGCAGGAAACATAAATCATGTAGATCAAGTACTATAAATATTAAACATATGGAGCAATCATGTGTCAAACATTCTATCAAAAGGGTCTAGAAATGAAATATAACATCAAACACATCAATCGACTGTAGAGTCTAGAAATGAAATATAGTATCATTCAAACACATGTGAATATATATGTAATATATAATATATCTAGAATCAAATATGAAAGTTCCTAGGACTCATCATGATGACTCCTCATTAAGAGGTCAGATCTAGAGTGACTATCATGCTGTGAAAGATGTGATGATCCCTACAAAGAAAGAGATATATAAATTAATATATATTTACATTGTACACATCTTAAGTTTGATAAAATATTATACAAGAAAACATGTTATAAAGTGTGTACAGACATAAATAAATTAAAAACTCACTTGTCCACTACTAATCTCATCATCAAGTGAGTCTCGATGATATACATGATCAATGCTCAAAAGAGTAACAAGAGGCATATCCTAGTAGACAAAAAATATATCATATATATACGTCATGTGTGTGTGTGTGTGTGTGTGTGTGTGTGTGTGTGTATATATATATATATACACACACATATACATACACAGATACATATACATATACATATATGCATATATATATAATATATATGTGTGTGTGTGTGTGTGTGCATTAATTGAAAATTTGAAAATAAATAAGTTAATGTTACAGTTTAACTTATTTATTTTCAAATTTTTATATATATATATATGTATATGTATATATATATATATATTATATACATATATATATATATATATATATATATATATATATATATATATATATATATATATATATATATATATAATATATATATATATTATATATATATGTATATATATATATATGTATGTATGTGTATATATATATATATATACATATGTATATATATATATGTATGTATGTATATGTATGTATATATATATATGTATGTATGTATATATTATATGTATGTATGTATATATATATATATGTATGTATATATATATATGTATGTATATATATATATGTATGTATATATATATATATATATATATATATATATATATATATATATATATATATATAATATATATATATATATATATATATATATATATATATATATACATATATATATATATATATAATATATATATATATATATATATATATATAAGTGGTGGAAACTGATAGTACTCAGACTTCCTAGTCTTGATCCTATCAACTAAGGTATCAAGATTTTGATGTGTCAAGTCCAAGCTCAACTTTGCATCTACAACATGACTAGATCGCACACGCCTCTTTAATGATAAATGCAATAGACTAACCAAATGAGATGGAATGGAATTTGTATGATAATGCATCAGAAAAATATAGATAACCTATAGTGGTCATGTCGAAGTCAACTTCGTTAAGGCCAACATCAAAGAACTGGAGCCTTGCACTGACTGAAGGGTTTGTACATTGTTCCCTCTCCCTGTACAATAATAGAGTGGTCAGTAGGTGAATCCTCATGAGCACTACCACTATGGCCACGATATAGGTGAGAAGGATGTGGTTGAGCATATCTGGTAGTACCCACATGAGATCTAACATCTGATATGGGGATATCATGCTCTGCTACTATAAATGCATATGCATCCAATAGATCCTTAGCCAAACTAGTCAATGTGACACATGTCATCTTTCTTATAAGTCCCTCTAGGATAGAAAGTGAAGGGATTCCTATTGTACTATACATGTCATGTGTGGTCCTGCTATAGGGTGCTCCACTTGATGATCTAGAGTGTCATCGAGACATCAAGTACCGACCAACCTAATCACTAGATATGGATGTCGTAGCTGCTACAATGTCTTCCACACTATCAATTGAACCTCAAAGTTGGGTGCTACAAATAACATCATCTATAATAGGATCTAATGAAGGAGCTATAACAGGTACTCTCCGACCAACAATGGCCCTCTATACTAGCCTCCATCAATCAGCTTGACGAAAAGCATCTCTATCAGCAATTCTTCCATGCCTATGTCCTAGATGTGCTAGCAAAAAAATGTAATTAACAACCCTCCCTAATCGAACCTCAACAAAAATGTATTGTGCAAAGTACAATGAAATCTGGTCATTATTCAGATAATGACCACAGGCAGCTAGAAATTGTGGGTACATAAATGCTGATATAACAGGATCGTAACACTTGGTAACCTGATATCTCTTCACATACTGTAAATCTACATATGATAGGAAAGCTTCCCTTTTCAGGGTTGCTTTAGGCACTAAAGCCTATACCTCCTTAAGAGAAAGACCAGAGCCAACCTCTTGTCTCTTCCTCTCAAGTATCGCCTCTATAACATCTGGGGCATAGGGAGTGGTACCTTGAATGCCATCCCTAATGCTAATCTAGCTAGTAAGTATGGATTGACATGTGCTCTTATAGACACTAGAGCTAGTCAAATTATTTATGGATTCTTGCAACCGTTTAATTTCTCTATTAGTGCATGAAAATAGTTTTGCAAGGGGAATTGGTGCATCTTCCATGTGTGATGTGCAATAATATGTCTGATAGATAGAATATTTATACCTAAAAGATTTTATTTATTGTCAAATAAAGTCTACATATATATGTTTTCCTAATTTAATTGGAAATAAAATTAAAGTATGCACATTTCACTACATTATTTCAATGTAAAATCAATTACATAAATTACATTTAAATGTAAATAAATGCGTACTATACATATGTACACACACATCTACATACATATATCCATGTACACATATGTACATCCATATATGTACACATGCATATTAATACACATGTATATAAATAATATGACATGTACATGTACATATGTACATAGACAGGTATACATGTCACACACACACACACACACACATATATATGTATATAAACATATACAAGAGAAATATATATATATATATATATATATATATATATATATATATATGTACATGTATGTAGATATATATATATACATACATATATATATATCTACATACATGTACATATATATATATATACATATATATATATATATGTCTACATACATGTACATATATATATATATATATATATAGATACATACATGTACATATATATATATATATATATACATACATATATATATATATATATATATATATATATAATATATATATATATATATATATATATATATATATATATATATATATATATATATATATATATATATATATATATATATATATATATATATATATATATATATATATATATATATATATCTACATACATGTACATATATATATATATATATATATACATATATATATATGTGTGTGTGTGTGTGTGTGTACACACACACACACACACACATATATATATCTGTGTGTGTGTGTGTGCATATATATATATGGAATATATGTGTACACACACATATATATACACGTATATGTGCATACATATATATGACATGTATGTACATGTAT
>BSBK01009743.1:0-197865 GCA_027943335.1 Chamaecyparis obtusa
AGGTTGGGGTCCCCTCTATTCACATGCCACTTCTCTTTGTGAACAGATTGTTATCATTGCATGTGTATGACTAAGCACACATTTATTTCCATAGAACATTTGATAATAGCCCACTTTAGCCTTGTCAAAAAATATGAGAAATAAATTCATAATCTTTCAAATAACATGCATATATTATAAAATAAAATAATTTAAATATAAATCATACATTGGATCTAGAGAAGTCTAAACAATGCAATCAAACTTATAATCAAATGTCTATTACCTAAAATCTAACTAGAATTAATTCTTAGGAGTCATAAATAACACTTAGCTCATGCCAAAATTAGTAGGATTTATTCTTAGGTTATAATCAAATATTTATTAGAGTAGGATTAAATATTAGCTTACACCAAAACCAGGGATATAATTGAACTCACCATAAAAAAATATTAATTTGTAAAATTTTAAAATATATTTGAGGATTGCATTTATACCACTTAAGTCATTAGATAAGAGAAAAATAAATGGTACATTTGCATAATCTATTTCTTTAAAAGAATGTATGTTATATAAAATCTATTGACTTGGGAACAATAGCATGGTAAATTGCATCCCTATGAAATTTCTTTCATATCTTGGCCCTATTTTAGTTTTCCTATCCTTTTGTATTGATGTGATTTATCCACCTCAATTCTAACTATAATTTTGTCTTCTCCTTCCCAACTAGGACCTTAAGTCCCAATTTGGGACCACATTGGAGGGAGAAGGTTCCTTGGGTACCCCACTCCTAAGACCTTTTAGGCAGGATATAGGGTACCTTATGAGGTTAGGCTACTTGGGCTTGCTAGATTAGAAGGCAGAGGTAGCACATGTATGCAAAAACACGCGTGCGCACACACATCAACCTATAGAATAGAACAAAAATACATCACATACACACACACATATGTGTGTGTGTGTGGTGTTCTTGTGTTCTATTTTCTATTATTCTTTCTTATATCTATCATTTTTTACGATGTGATAGGTACCTCCATGATGTTATATGATTTTTATTACATATAAAATGCATATAATGCTTATTATTTATGAGATGCATATGATGTGATGACATATGGTTACACAAAGAAATTCTCTTCCATGTGGATGTAATATCTATATGTAGTATCATGATACTATAGTTGTTTATATCAATAGAAGGAAGTGGGGTTAAAGTTGCATTAAACATGTGAGAAACCACAAAAATCAATTCAATGCATAAAACCAACTTTTAACCAATAGAAAATGAAAACAAAATCAATAAGTAATCATATGGTAGGATAAGTACTTGACCTTAGACTTGTATTTATTAAAATTTATTTCACTTTTGGTCATAGATCCTAGGAAGTCAATGAATGTGAATGTGTTGCATATGTGTGTGCAATTGTCATATGCATGGGAAAGTGATGCATACAATAGTCAAATATCTCATATGTTTTCATGTTGCACGAGTCTAGTCACCACATGCAAGTTAAAAGTATACCACATGCATGGATTTAGGCACTATATATGCCTATTTTAGTGTCGCATTTGTTAGATATTCACCACATGTTAGGATCATGACTATGATTATTAAAACTAGGAATTTATTCACGCACTACATTTGACTAGAACAGATCATTGCATTTGTTAAATTTTCAAAATTTCTTAGGTTTTTACTTGTAATTTGTTGGGTTTTCAATCAATTTAGAATGCATGAATATTTGGACTAACTCATAACATGTTCTTGAACCCTTGGATTAGTCTCCCTACATTGATTTCATGAGAGAGTAAGACTAAGTTCCCGACTTTGTGTCATTAGTTAGATGATGTGAGAACAAGGTTCTCGCTACTATTAGTTTATACTATATTTTTTATATGCTTGCGATTAGGGTGAACAAGGGTCTAATTAATGCACTAGTTGAGAGTTGTCACTTAGAGATGAGATCATTTCATTTTCCCACTATGTAGGATTCTATGACCTTGGAGGATTTATTGTGCATTCTATGGATTTAGAGAGATGCTATAGGCACACTATGCAATCTATTTAATTGTTAGCTAATAGACAGGGGGATTATTGATTATTCCAAGATCAAGTGGCTTACTATGGTGCCATTAAATGATATATTAAAACATGTATTTCTATTAGGTTGGGGTCGGATGCTCCAAGTCATGTGGACAAACAGTGTGCTACACCCTTAATCCTAGATTATACTTTTGATTGTGTGTAATAAACTTATGGCTACCTGTACCATCTTAAAATGGACGCAATCATTATTTAAGACCTTTTAGCTCTCATCCTTTACTAACTTTATGGACCATGGATGGATTCAAGCTCGATCCTCCTTTTCTCCCATTCTGTCCCATATATTCCACTTTCAACTGTGCAGTCTATGAGACCTCAAGGATAGCTCCTTGTGGAACCTAGATGAAATGTTCTGGAATAGGTCAACTAGGTCAACCTATTCCCTGGGGATATTAAATCCTAGGGCCAGTGTTGTCTCAGGGAATTAAATTGCAAAATTGGGTGACCCCGTCGGCTTGCTTTATTTTCCTACTCGAAAAATAGTATAAAAGGAAACCTAGGCACCTCATTTTGAGAATCTATTAACATCCAAGAACATCCATGTGTTAATCTCTATTGAGCATTTAAGGTTGTCATTAGTATCAAAGGATAGTAAATAGGTCGATCGGTTACTTATATTGAGACAGTCGGTAACAAGAAGTAAGACAGAATAGTCGATAAAGCCTTTACACTGAGCATCACATTATTTACCGAGCACCAGCGACACCGACACCGACAGTTAGTAAACATCGAGCATTGCAGTATACACCGAGCAGATTATACAGTGTTTACCGATGATCACAGAAAATGGCATAGTAATATGAAATGGCACATTATTCTATGCAAACAGTTATAACAGATCATAAAATAGTTTACCAATATTGAGGAGCATTTATTGTAAATAGATACTCCATTAAATGTAATGTTTATCTTATTGTAATAGTTGATCTAGGTTATTTTGCACCGTAGATCTTAGGGTTATGATGATTTTTGTAACCTAATTTTTGCTAAGGCGGCAAAATAGAACACTATATATTTTTTTTGTTCGCACCATTTTTCATAGAGGTTGGTGAACTAATATAAATGGATCAAGGAGAACTTGAAGACATTGCTTATCTTCAAGAAAATTAGTTTACTGAGCAGAACATAGCACAGAGGATATCAGATTCAACAGAATCAGACAGGCTACTGAGCAGAACAAAGCAGAGAACCATCAAGATAAGGTGATATTTTGATGAGCATATATAGATCTGTTTCAAACAATTGATTTGTCAACTAGCAGATACTTGCCTATTACTTTCTGACAATTGTGATAGAGGTTTTGTGAAATCTCTTAACCGAGGTAGACTTAACAATCTTTGTATAAATCTCTTAACCGAGTACACACTTCAATTAGTGTTGTTAAATCCTATAACTAGGTAGGTCTAGCTGATCTAATATGTTACTCCTAATAGGTTAAGATCACTAGAAGTGATCAAAACTTGTAGCCTTAATAGGCAAACCTTTCTATCTATAGTAGTGAAGAATTTGTGGGTGTCATCCCCACCTCATTTTTTACCTTCTAACAAGGGTTTTCTGCATTACCAAAATACTTGTGCTATGTGATTTTCATATTGATTTCATGTTGTTTACTTTCTTAAGTTAACTAGATGATTGATTTATGCAATTAGATTCAAGTTATTTTGATCGGTTATTACAGTATTTAGTTATAGATCAGAAAGGTTGTTACAAGTAAAGTTTTGAAGACACTGATTCACCCCTCCCCTCTTAGTACCTATCTCTCCTAATTCCAAAAATTGGTATCAGAGCTTAGTTCTCTTATTGAATAGTCTAACCACTGAAGGGTAAAGATCTAAGTCATGGAGAGATACAAACTTGACAAGACTATTGAGAATTAGAAGATACAAATACAGATGTTTGTGGAACAGTATAAACAAGCCAAGAAAGAACTGAAGAAATTATTGGTTGATAGGAAGAACCTTGCAATTCAACTAAATGAAATCAGTTATCATGAAGAACCTATTGATGAAATATTTGATCATATTGGATCAAGCTCTGGAAGCATCTCTGAAGGATCCGAAAGCATAATCTTTGAGTTATTTGAAAGAATCAGCATCTATCTGAGCAAGTGAAAGCACTTCAAATTGGTCATGAATCTCAAATGGTGAGAATGGTGGAAATCATGAACAATGCTAGACAAGCTGAATAAGATTGGAATCTGGCTATTAAAGATCGAAAGACTGATGACTGAACAACTTCAAGCAAAAGAAAGTGAAATATAGAGACTCACTGATCGTCACTTCCAAGTATCAATCAGATGATGACAGTTAATCAAGAAATGAACCGAGTAAATGGAGAATTATCAAGAAGACTTGAAGATGTTGCAATACTCAGAGAAGATAATGAAAAATTGAGAAATGAAATAAAGACACAAAAGCAACACAATGAAATGATGAAGATAGCTGAGGATAGCTCTAAAAAGATTGATGATTTCCTGACTAATCAGAGGAGATTCGAAAGTAGAGCTGATATAGGCTACACCAGTGAAGGAGAATCATCACAACAAGATGAAAAAGTCAACAAAAATCAAACTCAAAAACCTAAGGTGATGACATGTTACCACTGTGGAAAAATAGGACATACATCTAATGTGTGCAGAAGCAAAGCACAAGGTAAACCTCCTATCATTCCTAAGTTCAATGGATATTGTTATTATTGTGGTAAGTTTGGACATCCAGCTTATGAATCCAGAGCTAAGAAGATGACATTGCTAATAATACTACTGAGGAGAAAATATGCTATACTTGTAATAAGCATGGACACACTGCAAGGCAAAAATGAAACAAGTCTGGACACCTAAGAGAAACAACAACAAAATCCATATCAACTGAAGAGAGAAGGTAACTCATATGTTTGGGATTATAATACATGGACTAATTGTACTACATGTGGTCGGTATGGACATATTGTAGCAAACTGTTACAGAAAGAGTCAGATTGGACAATCAAGAAACTGGACAAATGCAAGAATGGACATGTATGCACTGTCACAGGTCGGTCATGTAAGCAAGAACTGCAGAGACTGAGCACCTAATGAAAACCATATATTTGAGAGTGGATACAACATTGCAGATATTACAAAGTTAAGGAACATAATGTGGAAGAAGGCATCTAATGAGAATCCTGAGTTAAGTAACACTGTTGGTGAAACCTTGTCCACTAGATTGGGTGACACCGGTACCTCCACTTAAGATGACAAAGGTATGTACGGAACTGACATTTTAAATAATTAGACTTTACATATAGTTCCTTATATATGATGTACAAATACCAAATCTACATGAATAAAGATGCACCATGGTTTATGTTTTATAAGTTTACAAATGTCATATAGTCGGTAATAGAAGAAACATGAGCTGGTTACCCGTTGGTAATCACTATACAAGGTTAATCGACAACAGTGCAAAATGATGAAGAAATTCTATGTCAACCGAGAAAAAGACATTATCGAGCTGACAGCCATTTCATACCAAAAGTTAGGTCATGCATTTAATGCATCAAAGTTTGAGCGAGAATATCAAAAAACCTATAAATACGCAGAAACATAGTTCATTGTTACATTGTGATTTTGAAGAAAGGAGATTTTACAGAGAAGAGTTCAAGCTGAAGATTTTTAGAAAAGATTCCAAGCTACTGTAGATCAAATCGACGGCAATTCTTTGATGATAACAAGTAAGTTCATCTGCCTACTGAACACTGGTTATCTATTGTTTGCTGAAACCCTAGAAACAATTTATGGCATCGACATCAACCGCAAGAAAATCACAGAACATTAAGGAGGAAGTGGAATTAATTGTTAGGGAACACTTTGCTAAGGAGAAATTCAAACCTCATCCCAAGGTCGCAGCACAAATAGATGATATAGGCACATTTTCTAGTATTCCAGATAGGGTTTTGTTAACAAAAGATGTTGGGCCTACATTCACTACAAGATCGGTGAAGTATGTGATTTTGAGACCATTGCAACTTATCAACAAATATGTGGACTAGATGGAAAGATCAAATCTGAATATAAGAAGATTGAGGAGTCAGGGTTACATTGTTTCACATACTTCCCGCAATCCTTTCACAATGACTGGATAAGAATTGTGCTAAGCAAATTTCATGATGGAAAATTTTGGCTAGATAAACCTGTTGAGGTCACTAAGAAGATGATCAGTAGGGTTACTAGGTACCCTACAACCGACAAAGCCAAAGCCTTTCGAAGTTCGTCTCATCTTGATGTAGAAAAGAACACTGGAGCTCAATGGGATGGTAGGGCACTGAAAATATCAACTATCAAAGATCCAATGGTAAAATTCACAACTCATGTCATCGGGTACAAGATATTCAATCAAGTAGACCAAATAGTGTACCCTGCAACACCGTGGACATGGCTTAAAAAATTATGAAGAAAGATCACCAGGTTGATCTTGCTGAGCTACTACTACACCAACTGCATGACAACATGAAGACAATAAAAGAAAAGAAGTCCAATACATGTAAGTACAGATCACTGCTTGTCTTTACATTTCTCTATCTACAAAAATATGTACCGGGTATCGGTAAAGTAAACTAGCAATCGAACAAACTGATAACTGCACAAATCAGTGAAATGATGCAAAGTCTAGGAGAAAATTTGAACAAGGAATTCAATGCATATTTCAAGGAATTTCAAACAAAAATGAAACAAAGAAGTAGAATTCCAAGGGAATTAGTAAGGTAATTTGAAGATGACATATGCTTTGTGGTAAGCATAGACCATTCAATGATAAAGGCAGTAGAACCGAGAACAAAATGGCTAGCACCAATGGGTTATGAAATGAATCATGATTTTGCTTTGAAATCTATTAATGCATTACTGGCATTACTAATAGACATCACTGCTAGTAGGTTTGGTGTATATGAGGAAGCTAAGTCTAGAATCACAACGGACATAGAGATTGAAAAAATGTCTAGAAGGGCAAAGAAAATGAGAAAAGATCTCTCAACAAAATATGGAAATGTATTTGACTCACCTAAGGAGTCACTAGTTGATGAGGCAATTGAAGGTCAGTTACAGTTGGCTGACAAGCCCTATGACAACAAGGAAACTGAGTCAGACAAAGAGAAGAATCACACACCGGTTCCTCCCACCAATGATGAAGAAGAAATTCAGCTACCAGAACCTGAAGGAATGAGGACATGTTCATCAACTGCTGTACAATCCACCGAGAATGAAGAAGAAGTAAAAGTAGCAAAAAGAAGAGCAGCTACACTGACAAAGAAATACATAAAGAGAAAGAACAAGAAGGTAGCCAAGCCACCGAATAAAAAGAGGAAATACATAAGGAGTAAGGAAGATCTAGAGGATACAAAAGCTGAAAATGATCCTGATCAATTCAAGTTAGTTCATAATAGGGAAAGTACTATAGAAGAAATTATTGAAGATATAATTGAGAATGGAAATCTTACAGATCCAGGCATAGGCAAATTTGGAAAAATGTCAATTGAGGACAAAACAAAGATAGAGCATGCTGTCGTCCAAATGATGATAAAATTCAAGAGAGTACCGATGAAATTTGCATGTCAATTGCCAAAAGAACTTGATGACAAAATAAGTGAGAGATGGGCTATTGCACTAGATACAAAGAAAAGGAAAAGAGAAGGGTCACTAGGCCATGTTGCCTCACACTTTAGCTATGTTGAGGTAAGTGAATACATGACAAAGTATCAGGCTAGATTTCTAGTCAAGAATAGAGCAATGCAGATCATGGATGAGAATGTGGATGATATGGATGTCATATGTGATTCTCTATGGACATCAATTTTGAAAGCAGAAGAAAAAGCTGAATAGGAAGCATTCTTGAAACTATTTAAGAAGAGATACAGTTCAAAAGATAAAGGTATTTTCATTGATGATAACAATGGTAAGAAAATAGAAGACACTGGTATATCAGTTATCGAGGTAATTGATATCATAGAACAAAAGGAAGAAATCAAAATTTCACAAGATGCACCAGATCAAGTTAAGATCCACTTGAAAAAGAAAATTGATGATGATGCACTCATTGAGGACATCACTAATGGTGATCTTGATGATGAGGATGATGAAGATGTGACAATTTCACCATATAAAGATGAAGCATTAGACACTGCTAGTGTGCTCACATTACTACTGGGTGAACTACTTGTACTTGTAGAGGCTGTTCAAATAATTTCACAAGTACAACCTAATGTACCTCACCCTGAGCCAAATACAAATACTACTAAGATTCAAGCACCCGAGAAACCTATAGATACAAATGAGCCTAACAAATCAGAGGCATAGTCTACTGAAACAAAGGAACCAGAAGAAACCAAGTCAATAGAGGTGAACCCACCTGACACTACAACTGAGAATCCCACACAATCTACTGAGGAGTAGAAGAAGGATGATACATTATCAAATGGGAAGGATACTCCAAGGAGTGAAGAAAAAGCTATTGTCATAAGTGAGAAGAAGTCACCTCTTGTCCAGAAGAAGAAGAAGAAGAAAGCCAAAGGGCCGGTCACCATTGATGAAGTTATCATTATACCAGAATGTGACCTGAGAACCCTAAGCCCTGAGGAACTAAGTAGATATGGGGAGTTATGTTCAAGGAAAGAGACATAAGAGAAGTTAAGGCAAGAACAAAAACACAAAGAAGTGTTAAATGATGTATAGGATATTCTACAATAGATAGTACCAGAAACAAATATTGATGAGAATACTCCCATCATAGATCAACTTGCCACACTCACCAACAAAATCAATGCCCCTGATATAGATGCAGACAAAAGAATAGAAGAAAGGGCAGAATCCAAGATTTAGAACAAATTGGCAGAAAGGATTAGCATAGAAGTGGCACTGAACAAAGTAAAATTGTCTGAGGTCATTACCGAGGTAAAATCTATCACCCAGATAATCTGTCAACTTCTAATCAAGCTTTGTAATTCAGACACCTTCACTATAGAAGTCAGTGAAAAGATAAAAGGTTTAGAAGAAGAGATAAAGTTGAGTACACAAGCAGCTATCACCGAGCCAACTACTTTCTTAAAGCATATTAACTGAGCTCAGGAACTTCGACGGCTGATAGCAAACTTAAGGAAATAAGAAGCGCACATCACTGATCAAGTTAGAGAGTTACAAAAAGAACTCACTGCTTACCTAAAGATTTTTGAAACACATATTGTCAAAGCTGAGCAACTTGTAGCAACACCAGAGATTTCAGTGTTGGATAATATCTTTGACATGCATGCACAAGTTGGTCTTGAGCACATTTCTCTTACCAACTTGAAATAGGAATGGGACAACCTCTTGGACTCTGTATAGAAAACCCATCCAAACATTTTTGATAAGATGTAAGTATACATTATATATATTTTTTGCATTTGGCATTATTATCAAAAAGGGGGAAAACCATGTATATGCCAAATAAGTATACTTTGATATGTATATTACATACTACCGGGAGCATGCACCGAGGGGGAGTACTTTTTGTACTTAGAAATTTTTGTTGTGTATATGGCGGAGACATAAGGAATATATAGAAACATTTTGTCTATATACATTCAAAGTTTTGATACTAATGCCAAAGGGGGAGATTGTTAATCTCTATTGAGCATTTAAGGTTGTCATTAGTATCAAAGGATAGTAAATAGGTTAGTTGGTTACTTATATTGAGACAGTCAGTAACAAGAAGTAACAAAAAATAGTCGGTAAAGCCTTTACACTGAGCATCACACTGTTTATTGAGCACCAGTGACACTGACACCGATGGTCAGTAAACACCAAGCAAATTATACAGTGTTTATCGACGATCATAGAAAATGGCATAGTAATTTGAAATGGCACATTATTCTATGCAAATGGTTATAACAAATCGTAAAATGATTTACCAAGATCAAGGAGCATTTATTGTAAATAGATACTCATTAAATGTAATGTTTGTCTTATTGTAATAGTTGATCTAGGTTATTTTGCACCGTAGATCTTAGGGTTATGATTATTTTTGTAACCTAATTTTTTCTAAGACAACAAAATAGAACACTATATATTTTGTTTGTTTGCACCATTTTTCATAGAGGTTGGTGAACTAATATATATGAATCAAGGAGAACTTGAAGACATTGCCTATCTTCAAGACAATCAGTTTACCGAGCAGAACAAAGCACAGAGGATATCAAATTCAGTAGAATCAGACAAGGCTACCAAGCAGAACAGAGCAGAGAACCATCACAGATAAGGTGATATTTTGATGAACATTTATAGATCTATTTTAGACAATTGAGTTGTCAACTAGCAGATACTTGCCTATTACTTTTTGACAATTGTGATAGAGTTTTGTGAAATCTCTTAACTGAGTAGACTTAACAGTCTTTATATAAATCTCTTAACTGAGTACACACTTCAATTAGTGTTGTTAAATCCTATAACTAGGTAGATCTAGCTGATCTAATATGTTACTCCTAATAGGGTAAGATCACCAGAAGTGATCAAAACTTGTAGCCTTAACATGCAAACCTTTCTATCTACAGTAGTGAAGAATTTGTGGGTGTCATCCCCACCGCAGTTTTTACCTTCTAACAAGGGTTTCTGCATTACCAAAATACTTGTGTTATGTGATTTTCATATTGATTTCATGTTGTTTACTTTCTTAAGTTAACTAGATGATTGATTTATGCAATTAGATTCAAGTTATTTTGATCGGTTATTACAGTATTCAGTTATAGATTAGAAAGGTTGTTACAAGTAAAGTTTTGAAGGCACTGATTCACCCCTCCCCTCTCAGTACCTATCTCTCCTAATTCCAACACCATGAACATACATTAGATATCCAAAAATCACATGAGCAAGTTTTAGCATTCAAGCATTCATTAAGCATTCAAGATTCAAGGATTCTTTGTGAGCATTTCCTCTTCAAGATCTAGCATTTTTTTGGAAATCAAGAGATGAGTTTTACATTGAGGCATTCATCATCTTCTTCATTGATTCACATTTACATCCATGGCTCCATAATGTGTTTTTGGTAGATCCATTGCATTTGTGGAGATTTCCTACATCCGTTGAATTGAAAATTCAACATCTACAACATACAAGCATTAGAAAATCCTTATTGATAAGGGTCTCTACAAGAAAGGTGAATAATTACATTGTCTTGTTTCCTTTATATATTTACATTTCAATTTCAAGGTTGATTCCTCTTTTAGATAACTGATTGAGAGGGGGGAGGGGTGAATCAGTTAAATTAGATATCCTACAATCCCAATCTCTAAGATGTACTTTTTCAAACTTTTTCAACAAATCAAACAACTCTGTAAGATAAGAGGACTATATTTCTATTCATTTACTGAATACCAATAATTTCCAAAACTGTCTTTACCGATTAATCAAATATGTAACATGTAAAGTATGATAGCAAAACAATCATAACAAATAACACATAACACAAAGATTTAATGTGGAAACCCTGCTAAGGGAAAAACCACCTGGGACCGGTAACCCAAAATAATTCACTCTTCTAAAGTGAGCTCGGTTAGGAGCCAACCTTGTTAAAGGTTACAATGCACACTGTAAGTTGTGACCTGGTTAGAGGATTTATCACTAACAGTTATATTTTGACCAACATTCACTATGGGGTCAACAAGAAAACATTTAACATTCCTTGAATGTCATATGGAAATACAAAAGACTGTTAAGTCCACTCGGTTAAGAGATTTTGCTGTAACAATGGTTAAATTGATACAATAGTGATCTAATTTAAATACAACTCAATTTTCAAGTATTCAGATCTATGCTAAGCTCAAAATAACTCGTCTGATCAATAATCAATTCACTTCATCATATCCTCCAACTTACTTCACTCGGTGTATATCTTTGACTCTCGATTATGCCTACAGTTTAGCTCGGTTATGTTTGTAACCAATTTGATCAAGTATGCATGAAAAATGTCTTCACCCAAAATCTTCTACAGTCTCTATTCATTCGACAGAGTTCAACAATGAATCTCATATCTCTTAAATAGACATGTAAACTATTTTCATATCAACAATTAGATTTTGCCTCTTAATCTCCATCATCCATTTTGCCACTTCAACCTTCCTCAGTAGATGTGTCAATAACACATTTCCTTCTCTTCCCTTCGATCATCTCTAAATTTTGTCAACCGTGGATCTTATAACTAACTTCATCTTTTACCTCAAAATCATAAGCAATTTCCAGCTCATCAATTTCAGTCGGCTGTTATAACATTTAATATTTTCATCCATACTCGATTAATATTGAATGCATCAATGATAACTAACTTGGTTATTACTGTCACTCGGTATACACAAGACTGACTTGGTGTATACAGAAATATTCAATTACTGACCACATTAACTTGTTCAATTCTGATCTCTTCTTCATAATAGAATAATATAACATGCTCAAGTCAACGACATAATGCCATAGACTCATCAATAAGTTACCCAATGTATACCTTATCCTTATCTGTCATATCCATCTTGTACTTATGTAGATATCTCATTTCTTCACCATTTCTTCCTTCTACAGATGTTCAGATGTTTTTAACTATCATGATAAGTATCATAAAAAACTAGTTGACATCAATGACAACATATTGACTAATTTAATCATCTTACATATCACTTTAACAACTCGGTGATCTCTAATCATTGTCTCTTCAATTCATCAAGTTATTCAATCAGTTTTAGGTCATCATCCTCAATTTAGGGCTTGACCAAGGCAAGCCCTAATCCACCCAAACCCCAAAATAAGTTTTTTTGTGTAGGAATAGGATATCAGAATTACAACCACCAATTTGGAAACTACTTGCCGAGACATTTTTGAAGAAGTTAGGTAAACTTTTTTATAGTGTCTTGCGAACACGATGACTTCTTGGATAAGTGTTTGAAACATGTTGCACTGGGTCAAATTGTTCCTAGAGGTATGATAAAAATAAAATTTTCTATTGTAATCATGAATCCATAATTGGAAGTTCTGTCATAGGTTCAGATCTATAGTTTTTAGAGAAAAAAGGCATATTCCTCTACACATTTCAAGGTGAGTACTCTATCATTCATTTTATTTCTTAGTCTAGACCTGTTTTCATATCTTAATTGGGCTAATTACATACACTTAGCATCTAGATCTATCTTACTTAGCATCCCTTCATCTTCTTGGGTTTTGCTAATCTAACTTGGGTTATATTGAGAGATATGTTTGGAAGCCCCTCTTTCTCTTGTATTTTAAGTGTTAGTGTTGGAATGGTTAATTAATGAACTCATCTCACATAGTTTATATTGTTAGATTCATTAGTATCTATTGCACCCCTAAACACTACTTTAACTCCTAATTGAGTCATATTGTCATTATTACATTTTTATTTAGTTAGTTGGGTTGAAATTACACTTATATATTCATATTTGGGTTGTCCATAGTGTCTTTTGGGTGTAAGAGGGTATATATAGGAGGCAGTTTGCCTTACTTTTAACATATTGAATATTGATTTCTTAGTGAAGATTATTGGATGTAGCCCCCTTGAAGTCAATTAGGAGGTTTCCCCCTCAAAGTTGAATATTATTATCAATTATTTGAATCATATTTCATATTATATCTTATATTTTGTAAGTTATTTCACTACAATTTGTATCAGAGCATTGATCTTAGCATTGAATAAAAAAGGTTTTTTAATCAATTTTGGTAGGACATTTTTAAAATTGCATATCTCTCAAGTTTGAGTGAATACTTTTCTAAATTTTAAATGGTTTTTAAAGACCATATTGAGCACATTAATTCTAATTTATAAGGAATTTGGAGCTTAATTGAGAAAGTTAATATAAAATTAGCTTAATTCTTAAAGGGTTTTTGAGAAGGATATTGAAGAGAATACCATATAATTTTTAGACTATTTCTTTTCCATTTGTGTGATTTTATTACAAAATCATTATTTTGTATCATGGTAGGGCCTTCTACAAGGGACAAAAGAGTTTTGTGGCACCTAGAAAACTCCTTATAAAGATGGTTGAAAAAATGAGTATACGTGTCCTAATGATAAAATAAACAAGGTTAATGGTGAATTAATAAAAAAAGGTTAAGGAAGAAATATCATTAGTTAAGGGAGATATATATACAATAAAAGGAGATATGAAAAGCATGGGAGTAGATTTATCTGATATAAAGAATATATGATAACATCTTATATGAATGGATCAAGAAATTATTTCCCAAGAAGAGAAGGTGAATCATCTAGGTTATAAAATAGTGATTCAAAGTGCAATATTAATTATAGATCTAGGAACTAGATACCAAAAGTGGATATGCACAAGTTTTGTGGTAATGATACACTAAAATAGATAAATCAAATGGAGATTTTTTTTGATGTGCATCAAACACCAAGTGGGAAAAAAGTTAATATGGAATCCTTATCTCTGGAACTAGAGGAATTCATTTGGTATTGATGGGTATGTAATCAAAGATAGAAAAAAGGTCTCTTAGTATCATGGTAAATTTTTATAGAGGAGCCACCATCATAATATAACAATAGTATGACCAACAACTTCTTCAAATAGCTAGGTAAACTTCAACTTACATAATATGTAAAGGATTACATTCAACAATTTCAAAATATTTATATGAGAGTGGATACAATTACATAGGAAAACTTGAATGAATTAATTTTTGAAGGTCTCAAAGATGACATTCAACATGAGGTTCACATGTTTAATCATACCTCTACAAATTTAGTCTTTTGTCTTAGCACATAGGGTAGATGATAAATATTTAAGTTCTAAAAGGCAAGGGGCTAGTGAGGATAAGAGAGAAAGGGTTCTCAACACATTCTCATCTTCAACCCATTAGATTAACACAACAATATATTGAGGATAAGTGAGTGAAAGGTTTATGTTTTAATTGTGACAACAAATGTAGTAGATTGTATATATGCAATGAAAGCAATTTGTTCTATATTAAGAGTTTAAGTGTGGAAGAAGAGGAATAATCATTACTAGAAAATGAAAAAGAATTAGATGATTCTCAACCAATAATTTATTGTCATGCACTTGCCATTTTTACCACCCCATAAACACTCAAGTTATAGGATTTATTGAAAAGGGAGAAAGTAAGAATTTTGATAAACTTGGGTAGAACTCATAACTTCATCAACAAAAAATTGGCTACACATTTAAATTGTTTTATACACCAAGCTCTAGAGTTTCAAGTTTTAATTGTAGATGGTGTTACTATTAGTTGTTCTAGAAAATTTCATAGGGTTAAGTTATCCATGAGAGACTATCCTCTTGATTTTCCCAATGTTTGCTATACCCATGGGAGAAAGATATATTATTTTGTAAGTACAATGACTTAATACCTTAGGAACAATTGAGATAAACTTTAAAGAAATATTCATGAGATTTAAGTTAGAAGGAAAGGTAGTGGAGCTAAGAGGTATGTGTACAAAATCCCCATAAATAGTAATCTTGCATTAAATGAAAAATATATTGTAACATAAAAGAATGTGGTTAGGGTGAAAATAAGGAGTTCTATATTGGTTCCCTAATGCAAAACCTAACCAATACTTGGTTACATTTGAAGGAAGATGACACACTAGGCTCAAGTAAGACTGAAGTGCTAAGTGAGTACAATGATCCTTCATTTTTTAAAAATGCGTAGAGAATTTATTGGGGGTATGTGAATGGGTGACTCAAGATATAAGGCTAGAAAGGAGTAAAAGACAAGTTCTAGGATGCATAGACTGACCAAAATCAAACAAATCAGTATAGATGCTAGAAATGGGGTCTAAAGGATGTAACTAACTTGTAAAACCAATTTGAAGTATATTTGGAGGGACTAGGTTGTCTCGACGAACTTGTTCCTGAGACTAGGTCACCTGGGATAACCTATTCCCTACACTTTTGATAATTTTAAGTTGTAGAGTATTTGAGAGATCCTAAACTTATTGGATCTGATTTGGTGCAAACACAAATTGTGCCTACACACAAAAAATAAGGAATTTATTGTGTAGAATGGGGTTTTCCTTAGTCAAAACTTGGTTGAGGAATCAACCTTGAAATATTCATGAAAGGAAATCTTATACCGATAAATTAGATATTGGATCTACAATGTAAATGTATATACCTTCATAAACATAGTTTTAGGTTGTGATGTCTATGAATATTCTTGTAAGTTTCTTGAATATAGTTGTTGGATCCTAAAACATAGAGAAGAATCAAGGATTCCCTTCATAAATGCATAGATCTACACATAATCCTCATAGATATTCAATGTTTTTATGCTTGATTGACTCTTGCCTTGAAGAATGGATGAATGAACATGGATGGGTAAATGATCTTCTTGCTTGTACTTGGACTTCATGAGGGAGATAATATTGCTACAATAGAGAATATTGCCTTCAAAGAATGCCTTGGATTCTTGAAATCTTTCTTGAGAATTCTTGGATGCTTGAATTCTTCTTGAAATATTGAGAGTGGATGTGAAATATCGATCATGGTTAGAAAAATTAGGAGAGATAGGTTGTTTATGTACCTCTCACAACATTTCATGGACAAAAGACCCAAAGGAAGGCGACGAGATTTAATATTCTACTTAACTAATGAGATGAGCCCCAAATTTGAATTTCAAAGAAAATAAAGGGGAATAGGTTAGTTGGGTTGACCTATCCCCCCCCAAAATCATGAATTTTGTTTTAGGAGTCAAGAATATGGAGAAAATGTTAGAATAATAAGTGGTATGAGGCTTGATCAAGCATAATGGACATGAAAACTTGAAATCACTAAAATGGGGCCTAATTGAGCATCTAATCATAGGTCCTTACAATTTAGGATGATACAATTGCTAAAGAAAGGAACAAATGGATGTATGGCCCAGTTATGTTCTTTGGAGGCATATCAATCAAATTCCCCTATCAATATAGAGATACAAAAAATTATTGATCATCACTCAGTAGTTTTTGGAGAGATTCCTAAAGGACTTGGACCCCTTAAAAGGATCATGATCATGTTATACAAATATTTCATGGAAGCCAAGCATTAAACATTAGGCCTTATAGGTACCCATATGTACAAAAGAGTGAAATTGAAAATATTGTTCAAGGGATGTTAGAAGTAGGAATTATACGACATAGCCAAAGTGAATACTCCTCACCTATTGTAATGGTGTGTAATGATGAGGCCAATTTAAGGCCTATTTGGTTTATGATTTTATGGTTAAGACTTGAGCACTTCATGAGTTTTTCATAGACATTATTCAGACTTCTTATGTTTTATTGCTATATATATGTGTGTGTATTTTGATTGCTTTTAAGTTTGAATGAATATGCTAAATATATATGTTACATGGTTATGTGGAATGAAATCTTGTTTCTTTCCATCTCGCATTGATTGGGTAGTGTTTCCTATAGCCATGCGATGAGAGAAAAGCTAATGTAGAAAAACTTATTATGAATTCTATCTTGGATATGTGTTGCGATTTTTGCATGTGCACGCTAATCTCTTGCAGGAAATGGTGAGTCAGCGAGTGAGGAAGAATTTAGCATCAAAAGATGAAGTGGTGCCATAAATTTGAATAACTATTTTTCAACTCATAATGATTCCACCACTTTCAGTCAGTAGCGGTTATCATTGCAAACTGGGTCAATGCAGTTAGCAGCCATTGTGGAGTAAATCTAGCAGTTGTGAATTCCTAGATTCATGCATAGTTGACGCAACTTACTCCTACATTAAATGATGTTTCTTTTGTATCTTAAAAATCATCATATCCCTAACGTTGGAGAATCCTAGTTTTAGGGAGTTCTATTTTAAGTTGTTGTTAAATAAGTTAGAGTTTTAGATTCTTGTGTTAGCTAGTTTTTGTGGGAAATCCTTTTTGTAATCTAGTAGTAGTGAATAAAACTCTATTGCTACATTTTGTACTTATGCTTTATGAATGAATGAATGATATCTTTAGTTCTTAACCTATGATTTTTTTTTCATTCACTCTTCCGTGGGGGCCCATGCAGGAGGTGAACTTAGTTCATAGTTAAGTAGGAGTTAGACTTAAGTTTCATTGAAGTACTTAGAACTTTGTTGCTCTTATAGCCATTTAGTAACAAAACTATTGGTTGTTTCCTGTAGAATAAGTAAATAGCTAGTTTGTTGTTTGTAACATGTTTCCAAAGCTCTAGGTTAAATTGTTATTCCACTTCTTAACTTAGTATTTCCTTTAGCATTTTCATTACATAAGTTATGATGACACCTAATTTGGATTAGAGAATATACCTTGCAGACATCATTTCAAGCTTATGTCCCTGGTTGATAATTCAATGAGTTTAGTAGCTTATTTTTAGTATGATAGTCGACACTGTTTCATCACATAGTTACTATAAAAAGGATGCCCAATCCTTAGTTACAAAGGTATTATACTGATCAGTCATTTTTGGTGTCATTGCCGGGGATGGTGTCAATCTAATCTAGATGTGAAGTCATTATCTTAGTTCTAGTCTTGCATTATTTTGTATGCATAGAAGAAGAAGAGATCATCTTGGGAGATTCCTTCCTTTCAATATCTAGGTTTAACCATTTGATATCTTTTATCCTGAGCCCGAGGAACCCCAAGTTGAGAATGTAGAAGAAGAACCATTTGAAAACCCATTTGTTGATGCACATGAATAACTACATTCACCATCATCTTCTAAAGAATCATTACATTTGAATAAAATTTTTGTTGAACCCAAGTTTCAGGACAATCTATTCACTCTTTTTGTTTATCAGGCACAACATCTAGGTCCTCTTCCAAGGTTGGCTCAACCCACCTTTCCTTTCCCCATCCCTACTTAGCATGGTAACCAAAATATAAAAAACATACCTGCCTCTGTACTTCCCAAATTTTATGGCCTTATTATTGAAGACCCTGAAACCTTCCTCTTTGAATTTGACATCTTCTGTAAGAGTTATGATTATACAACTGACGCCCATAAGCTGAAATTGTTTCCATATACTCTTAAAGAGGCTGTTCTAAGATGGTTCATGGGGTTAGGTGCCAATGTTGTAGTGGATTGGGATGCAATGAGCAGTATGTTCCTTTCTAAATATAAGGAGTACTATAGGGGTTGTGATTTGAAGGGAGATGACATTTTCAAAATGTCACAAAAGGAGGATGAGACCTTGGTAGACTATGTCTCAAGGTTTATGTTTAACTTGAAGAGCAATACACAACATCAGTTGAATGAAGAGTCACAAAAACATCTTTTTCTGAAAGGTGTAAATGATGGAATTATTGAGACCTTAGACCTTATGGCTGGTGGGGACATCACTCAGAAGAACTGGGCTAGCATAAAGAATATATGTCTGAACTATTCAAGGGCTACTATGAAGAAAGGTAGAGGACTCAAAGATTTACCTCATACGTCCAATGGTTTAGGGGTATCTAAGATGGAATTGTCCAATCTTCTATCTGATTTCAAGTATGACATCATTAATGGTGTTGCCACTCAGCTAGACAACATGCAGGCAAGAAGGAAAAAGGAAGAAGCTGATGCTATGTTGGCTGAATATTGTCCGCATTGTAGAGAAAGGAAGAGACACTAAAAATGCAAGATTGTTGCAAGTTTGGAGTCCCAGCCAATGCCTACTAAATTCAAAGTTGTTGATGAAAATGGAGAAGTGATCTATGTTTCTCAATGCAGGCTATGGGTCCAAAGACTAGGTATGCCACATGACCCTCTTCAAAATTATAGTAACAATAGTCAATAGAAAAATTATCAGAATATGTCCCCAAGGATTTAGTGGGCATATCAATTGGCAAAAACCTCAACAAGGTTGGCAAAAACCTCAAAAAGGTTGGAAATAACCTTAGAAAGGTTGGAAACAACTCCAATAGGGTTGGTAACAACCTCAACAAGGTTGGCAACAACCCCAATAGGATTAGAAACAACCTCACCAAGGATGGAAACAACCTAATCAATGGTCTAACCAATCTAATCAACATGCCTTAATGCCACCACCTCAACAACATGATATAATTCCTCCTCCTGCATCCAATAGAAACCCTCCTAAACAAACCTAGCTGCTAGCTCAACCTAATCCTAATCCCAATAATAACAAGCCACCAACACAACAACAAAGTTATGCTATCTCCTTGAATGATATCCATCTAAGGTCAGGAGCCACTCTTGCTTCGCCTCAAATTAAAACCTATAATAACAAAAGTTGAAGATCCCTTGCTGAAAAAGTGGATGTGCCATCTCCACAAACCTATCCTGTAGTAAAAGAACCCCTATTTCCTCAAAGGTTAGTAGACCAAGCTTAGCCCACAGAGAACCAAGCAGTAATAGATTTTCTCAATCAACTGAAGCATATGACAGTAAAAATATTGTTACTAGATGCTATCAAAGAAGTTCATGTTTACACTAAGGCCATTATGGAAGATTGCATAAAATAGCCAGGGAGAAAGAAGAAGGATCTTAAAACTATTCATGTCTTAGGAAAATTGTTTGACCTTATGTTGGAGAAGCTGACAGTACCCAAATATTCTGACCTAGGGAGTCTTGAAGTTACTGTCACCAGTCATGGATTGCAAGTACAAAATGCCTTAGTTGATTTAGGAGCATTTATAAATGTAATGAAAAAAGAGGTATTGTCTCAATTGCGTATCATCGGCCTTAGAGAAATGCCAACCATACTACAACTTAGTGATATTTATACTATCAAACTAGACGGGATGGTAGAGGATGTCACAGTTACATTAAACTCTTGGGAATATCCAGTCAATTTTGTTGTCCTTTCCCCAAAAGATAATATGGGTGGGTATCCTCTCATCCTAGGGCAACCATGGTTAGCTACTGTAGATGCTTACATATCTTGTAGGTTAGGTAAGATGACAATATCTAATGGTATCCATACTAAGAACTTGACTCTATACTCCCTTGCTCAGCCTCTGTTGCAAGATGGTCAAGTAGTCTGGCCAGATTTAGGAGATGCTAAATCAGAAGTCAACTCAATCCATCAACTCATGATGATAGGTAGAGATCCATTTGTATCCTCTTGGGATGATGATGAGGTAATCTCATTCATTTTCATGAATGAATGTGGAGTACACTCTCAGTTATGTTCCCAACCAGATTATATCTTGGAAACTATTCCGTCGCCTCCAAATGCAACTCAATACTCAACATCCTCCCAATTTCTTCATTCATTATTACCACATGAGATGGATTATTCTCTAGTTGCTCAGATTTCCATGATGGATAAGGTAATTAAGATCAAATTTAGTCCAGGGAAAGAGTTGAATGTCAGCAGTGCTTTGTCACTACCACATCAGAAACTTATAGTGAAGTTGTTGCAGGAAAATGAACAAGCATTTTACTAGGATTATACAGACATGAAAGGATTGGATCCTAAACTTTGTACTCATAGGATTTACATCAACCTAGAATATAAGCTTGTAAGGTAGCCTCAGAGGAGAGTTAACTATGTATTAAGAGACATAGTTAAGACTGAACTGCAAAAGTTGTTAAACACTAGTTTCATCTACCCTATCTCTGATAGCCAATGGGTTTCACCCTTAGTTATAGTTCCAAAGAAAGGAGGGAAATGGAGAGTTTGTGTAGATTATAGGGAACTGAATTCAACCACTAAGAAAAACCATTTTCTATTTCCATTTATACATCAAGTTCTTGATAATTTAGTTGGCAAGAAGTATTTATCTTTCCTAGACGGTTTTAGTGGCTATAATCAGATCCAAATAGCTCTAGAAGACTAGGATAAAACCACCTTTACATGTCCATTGGGAACCTTTGCATACTCAGTCTTACCTTTTGGCTTGTGCAATGCTCTAGCCACTTTCCAAAGAGTTGTTATAAGTATTTTTTCTGATATATCCACTAACTATATGGAAATTTATATGGATGATTTTACTGCCTATGGGAACACTTTTGATGAAGCTAAGGTCACTTATGAAAAGGTTCTTGAAATATGCCAGGATTGAAACCTTTCTCTAAATAGTAAGAAATGTTTCATGATGATGGAGGAGGGTGTTGTGTTAGGTCATTTCATTTCATCACATGAAATTCATGTAGATCCAGAAAATATTGAGGTAATCAACACCTTGCCCACACTGGAAAAGTAAAAGGATGTAATAATTTTACTTGGACATGCTGGATATTATAAGAGATTTATCAAGGATTTCAGTTAGATTGCAGCACCTCTTTACAACTTGTTGAAGAGGGATTCTGAATTATCCTGGGATTCTGAGTGTGATAAGTCCTTCCTGTAGCTTAAGGAGGTTCTAACCATAGAGCTAGTGTTGAGAGGACCAAATTGGGGATTGCCTTTCCACATTCATACATATGCCTCAGACTATGCCATAGGTGTAGTGCTCGGACAGAAAATGGAAGTAGTAGAGCATGCCATTTATTTCATTAGTAAAATTATGCAAGGAGTAGAGTTCAACTATATTGTGACAGAAAATGAATTGCTTGCAGTTATCTATGCACTGAATAAGTTCAGGCATTATATTACTGGCAATGAAATATTTGTCCATACTGATCATTTAGCCATCAAGTATTTGATGAATAAACCTAGTATATCTAGAAGGTTGGCCAGATGGTTACTGCTTATGCAGGAATTTGACATTACTATTGTGGACAAGCTGGGAAAGGAAAATGTTATAGCTGACTTCCTCTCCCGTTTTCATGTTCCTGATGACCCTACAACCATTGATGACAATTTTATAGATGAGCACCTATTTCTATTATCAACACAAAATCCATGGTATGATGACATTTCCAATTACCTCACCACAGGTAGAACACCAGCTCACTTCTCTTCCAAAGAAAGAAAATTATTAGTTGAGAAAAGTTTTAACTTCTCTTGGATTGCTAGATTTATGTTCTACACTGGTCCTAATAAAGTGATGCATAGATGCATGTGAGAAGATGAAACATATGATATCCTTAGGGCATGTCATGATGATCCATGTGGAGGTCATTTTACTTCCAAGAGAACAACATTTAAAATTTTGACCACTGGATACTATTGGCCAAGTCTACACAAATATGCAGCTCAGTACACCAATAAATGTGATCGATGCCAACAAATGGGGAGACCTACTAAATCAGATGAGATGCCCCTGTAGCCTCAAGTAGTTGTAGCACCTTTTGATAAATGGGGGATTGAATTTGTATGTCCAATTGAACTGTCTTCACAAGGTAAATCTTATATCATGGTTTGCACTGATTATGTCACTAAGTGGGCAGAGGCCAAGCCTATGAAGCATCCTAGAGATAGTAATGTTGCCAAATTATTATATGAATTTATTTTCACAAGATTTGGTGTTCCTAGGGAGTTAGTATCTGACCAATGAGCTTAATGTACTTCCAATCTCATAGCTGCCTTAATGGAGGAATACAAAATTAGGCATGGTAAATATTCCCCTTATCATCCACAAGCCAATGACCAGGTGGAGGTCACCAACAAAGAGATGGAAGTTATCCTTACCAAGGCAGTGTCATTCCATAAGAAATATTGGGCAACCAAACTTCATGAAGCACTCTGGGCTTATAGGACCACCTGGAAATCTACCACGGGATTCACTCCCTTTGAACTAGTCTATGGTAAATCAGTTGTAATGCCAATGGAGTCTGAACATAAGACCTGAAGGACCACATTAGAGCTTGATCTAGATCTTACCCATGCCCAAAAGGAGTGCATCCTAACTCTGAATGGCCTTGATGAGTGGAGAAAATCCACCTTATCTAACACAGAACTGGTGCAACACCAATGAAAGTAGTGGCATGATAAATTCATCAAGGATAATCAATTCATAGTTGGTGACTGGGCTCTCTTGTATGATTTAGGATATCAACATACTCTTGGGAAGTTTCAAACATGGTGGTTGGGACCCTATGAGATCATTTCTATTTTCCCAAATGGTGTTGTTCAATTGTCAACTATTGATCTTGTACACCACAAATTGCTGGTCAACGAACAAAGGATGAAGCTGTATCACAAGCCATAGAGCAAAGAAGAGTTCCTATAGTAGTTTCATTCAGGCATTGAAAAAAATTCTCCTACAGCATCAGGAAATGAGCTTCCCGCTCATTTTGGTTCTTCTCTTTAAACATTCCAATCCCATCACAATAAATACTTTATTTTTGAAAGTACTTTCTCCATAATAAATTCCACTTTTCCACTTCATCACTTCTCATCTATTCACCCAGCCACATCATCATTATACACCAACAGATGATGCTTTCATGCTGCCATCAACACCTTATTCGTATACATTGTCCAAGGTATTAATTTTCAAAATTTGTTTTTCAAAATTCGGATGCACTCAAGTCACATGTGCAATTGTGGGACCAATTGCTCAATTAAGCTAGGGGGAGATATCATTTTTTGTTTTATGTGTCTATGTAATTAGTATATGCTATTATTTTAAACCATACTTGCACTTTTGCATGCTCTTTCCAAATTTAGCTTTGCATGATGTGAAAACTCTGAAAGAACTATTGATTTCGCACATAATTCACAAAGGTGGCTGATATAAGACATCTGAAGAAGTAATTATGAATAGTTAATTTGTGATATGTTTTGGATTCGCTCTCATGTTTCCTTAAGAGCCTAAACTTTAGAAACTCCAAAACTTTCTGTATTTGAAATTGCTTGTAACTACTGCCTTTGTTACCTCCGCATTTTAAGCATTCTCTCAAAATCCTTGATGTAGTGTGTCTTGAATTACTACAAATTGTTTTGTGTGATTCGATACTCTTAAAGATGGGAGGAGATTTGATTTGGTGTGAGCCCACAATCTATGATCTCTTGTTAAATGACCAAGTATGCATGCCATATTTTCAAGCTAGGGGTTGGCTAGAGTACATTTAGAAGCTCACTAGCTGGGATGGTGAAGTTGCTTCCTAGTTTCTAAGCACACTGAATGGTGGAGTAGCCATGATCAAAGGCTTAAGGGTTCTATTTACTTAGAAAATTGTGGCCGGGGTCATGGGGTTTCCATTGGAAGGTGAGGAATTCTTGGAAATTTTTGATTCGATCACTGATAGAGCACAATTTACCTTGCATACAGACCCTCCGCTGGATATTGATAAAAAGAAAGGTACAAGCAGATTATCTTTGCTAGACCCTTATAAGAAATGTCCAGTCTATATCATAAAGTATAAATAACTTCATGATGATAACAAGGATAAAGAACTTCATGTTTGCTGGAGGACCAACAAAAGGCAAAGCTAGGGGGAAATGATGAGGCCTATTTGGTTTATGGTTTAATGGTTAAGACTTGAGCACTTCATGAGTTTTTCATAGACATTATTCATACTTCTTATGTTTTATTACTATATATATGTGTGTATTTTGATGCCTTTAAGGTTGAATGAATATGTTAAATATATATGTTACATGGTTATGTGGAATGAAATATTGTATCTTTCCATCTCACATTAATTTGGTAGTGTTTCATGTAGCCATGTGATGAGAGAAAACCCAATGTAGAAAAACTTATTATGAATTCTATCTTGGATATGTGTTGTGATTTTTGTGTGTGCACACTAATCTCTTGCAGGAAATGGTGAGTCAACAGGTGAGGAAGAATTTAGCATCAGAAGAAAAAGTGGTGCCATAAAGTTGAATAACTATTTTTGGACTGATAATGATTCCACCACTTTCAGTTAGTAGAGGTTATCATTGCGGATTGGGTCAATGTAGTTAGCAACCATTGTGGACTAAATCCAGTAGTCATGAATTCCTAGATTCATGCACATTTGAATGCAACTTACTCCTATATTGAATGATGTTTTTTATTTTGTATCTTAAAAATCATCATATCCCTGATGTTGGAGAATCCTAGTTTTAGGGAGTTCTATTTTAAGTTGTTGTTAAATAAGATGGAGTTTCAAATTCCTGTGTTAGCTAATTTTTGTGGGAAATACTTTTTGTAATCTAGCAGTAGTGAATACAACTCTATTGCTATATTTTGTACTTATGCTTTATGAATGAATGAATGATATCTTCAATTCTTAACCTCTAAGTTTTGATTCATTCACTCTTCCGTGGGGGCCCACACGGGAGGTGAACTTAGTTCATAGTTAAGTAGGAGTTAGACTTAAGTTTCATTGAAGTACTTAGAACTCTGTTGCTCCTACAGCCACTTAGTAACAAAACTATTGGTTGTTTCCTATAGAATAAGTAAATAGCTAGTTTTTTGTTCGTAACATGTTTCCAAAGCTCTAGGTTAAATTGTTGGATTAGAGCATATACCTTGAAAACATCATTTCAAGCTTACGTCCCTGGTTGATGATTCAATGATTTTAGTAGGTTATTTTTAGTATGATAGTCGACACTATTTCATCACATAGTCACTATAAAAATGATGTCTGATCCTTAGTTACAGAGGTATTATACTATTCAGTCATGTAAAAAGGATGATACATGGCGTATGTGCCTAGACTATAGAGTGATCAATGTGTACACAATCAAAGATAAGTTTCCTATTCCATCCATTAGTTTTTATTGGATGAATTTAATAGAGCTCATTTTTTTACAAAGTTATATCTTAGATAAGGCTACCACCAAATTAAGATTAAAGAAGAAGATATTCCCAAGATAAACTTTAGGACTCGTGAAGGTCATTATGATTTTTTGGTGATGCCTTTTGGTCTGACTAATGCACCATCCACATTTCAAAGTTTGATGAACTCCATCTTCAAGAAATATTTGAGGAAGTTTGTGTTAGCATTCTTTGATGATATATTAATTTATATCAAGACATGTGAGGGACATGTACATCCTGTTGATATAGTACTACAAGTTCTTAAGGATAACCAACTATACGCTAAACCCTCCAAGTGTGCTTTTGATATGAAGGAAGTGGAGTACTTAGGACACATAGTCTCACATGAAGGAGTAAAGATGTATCCTAAAAAAATTGGGGCTATTATGGAGGGGACCATACCCAAACCTTTAAGAAATTAAGGGTATTTTTGGGGTTGAATGGGTACTATAGAAGATTTTTGAAGAACTATGGTTGTATAGAATTACCACTCACTACTCTATTAAATAAGGATTCATTTCAATGGAATGAGTTAGCTAATGCAACATTTGAGAGGTTGAAGAAGGCTATGTGCACTGCTCTTGTTCGTGCTACTCTAGAATTCACCAAGGACTTTATTGTGGAATGTGATGCTTCAGATAATGGTATTGGAGAAGTTTTCATGAAGAGGATCAACCAATTGCTTTTGAAATTTTTTAATTAAAGGGTAAGAATCAAATCAAGCCTATTTATGAGAAGGATATGTTATCAATTCTTCATGGATTCAAAAAATGGAGGCTATATTTGATGGGAAGACACTTCAAAGTTAAGAAAAATCATGATAGCCTTTTTTGTAATAGAGATTATCTTCAAAGGAGCAAAAAAATGGGTGACTAATATGTTGGGCTATGAATTTCACATCATATACAAGAAAGGAAAAAAACATAATGTGGCTAATGCATTATCTAGGAAAGATAAAAAAAGATGAAGCTTTATTGTGTTCCATTTCAATATTTCAAGAAAATTGAGAAGAAGAAGTGAAATATGAATAGAAAATTATGTTACTACTAGAAATCTCATTAAATAATTACAAAGAAATATAATTAGTTTAGATAAGTTTTGTTGGAAGGAAGATGCTTTGCAGTATAAATAGTGATTGTAGTTATAGAAGAACTCCACTCTCAAACAAAATATTCTCATAGAATTTCACGAGTCTAGAATGGATGGTCATTCAAGATTTTTGAAGACATATCATCAAGTCAAGAAAGAATTATTTAGGGAAGGACTATAAGGGGATATTCAAAAATTTGTGGCTGAATATTTGGTTTGTCAAATAAATAAAGGGGAGACAATTAAGACATTGTTTCTCTTGCAACCCTTAGTGATTCCTAGTTAGCATTAGGAAGAGGTCTCCATGGATTTCATTACAGGTCTACCAAGATCTAAAGGAAAAGATTTCATTATGGAAATGGTGGATCACCTCACTAAATATGCTCCTTTTATTGTATTATCACATCCTTTTATAGAAAGTAAAATGGCAAAGGAATTTTTGGAGAATATACAAAAGCTACATGGTACACTTCAGGTTATTATTAGTGACAATGATCCTATCTTTAAAAGTAATTTTTGGATAGATTTATTCTCATATTTGGTAACTCAATTAGCTCATGGTTGTTCATATCATCCTCAATTTTATGGACAAACCAAGATTGTTAATAATTGTTTTTAGGGATATATAATTTAGATAAACAATCACAGTGGGTAGATTGGTTGCCTCTAGCAGAATCGTGTTATAACACTTCCTTCCATGCCTCATAAAAATGTCTCCTTTTGCGGCACTATATGGATATTATCCTCCTTCCACCATATCATCATTGTGGGTTATACTAAAATTTCAAGTTGTGGAGGACCACTTGCTTCATCGAAAACAAGTACTTTTAGGACTCAAGGAGAATTTGGTCATGTCACAAAATTAAATAAAGCAACAAGCAGATCAACATTGTAGTGAAAGAAGATTTTAAGTAGGAGATTAGGTATTCTTGAGATTGCAACCTTATAATAAAATATCAAAAAAGAAAAAAACCAAGAAGAATAATTTGTCAAAAAAATACTATGGTTAATGCTAGATCATGAAAAATATGGGTAGTGTTTCCTACAAGTTGTAATTTCCACCGACAACAAAGATACATCCAATTTTTTATATTTCTTGTTTGATAAAAGTAATAGGAAATAACATACCTACACAAACAATATTACTAGAGATCGATGTAGAAGGAAGGATCATATTAGAACCAAAATTCATTCTCCAAACATGTACAAAGAAGATAAGGTCAACAAAACTCAAAAAATATCTCATTCAATGGAAGAATCTACCAGTTGAATATTTCACTTGGGAAGGTGAAGAATTTATTTAGAAGAATCCTTACATAGTTAGCATTGAGGATAATGATTCTCTAAAAAGGGGGGGATGCTACACCCTTAATACTAGAGTATACTTATGGTTGTGTTTAGTCAACTTATGGTGACCATAAATCCTAATTGATCATATTATCATTATTACATTGTCATTTAGCTAGTTGGGTTAGACTTACACTTATATATTCATATTTGGGCCGAACATATTAGCTTTTGGGCATAAGAGGGTATACATAGGAGGTAGTTTGATTTATTTTTTACACATTGAGTATTAATTTCTTATTGAATATTATTATAGGTATCTCCCTTGAAGGGGATAAGGAGGTTTCCCCCTTAAAGTGGCATGCTATTATCAATTATTTTTAAGCATATTTCATATGATATCTTATATTTTGAAAGATATTTCATTACAAAATACTATGTATGCATGTGGACCTTGTGTATTGGTATTCTTTATTATTAGTTGTACTCTATTGCATACATAGGTATTCATCACATGGATGCAGAGTTATACTTTTGCAAATATGTGCATGGAACAATGCTTCCATATGTTAGATATTTTTTGATAGACAATTAGATTTATTTCATTTGAATGTGTATTGTTAATTAGAGGTATTAACACAAAGAATAGTGAAACATATTTTATATTGGTGCCATTAGTTGGATATTATGAGAGATTTCATATGGTGGCCTTACAAGGATTGCATAGCTTAGGATCATGATACTAAACATCCACTATACTATTGGTAGGAGATATACCCTTTTTATTACACTATGTAGTCACAAAGGATTATAGATATTCAACTACTTGAATAGATTCTTTAATAATTTGAGGACATACAAGTTGTACCAGTTGTGTGTGTGAATTTTGTACCTAGCTATAGACACAACACTTCAGTAAAACATTAGAGGTTAACAAAAATCAAAATATGCAAATAAGAACAATATAGCTAACCAGGCAATTTATTGCCTTCTAGTAGGTGCTGTGTGTGTGAAAATTGTACCTGATCTGTAGACACAACACTTCAGTAAAACATTAGAGGTTAGCTATAATCAAAATCATGCAAAATTGAAAACTATCTAACCAAGTGATTTACTGCCTTCTAGTAGGTGCGAGATTAATGTTCTCAGATTGTAATCAAGATCAATGACCTAGACGACACCTAAATGAAGGATTTGAATGCAATTGATCTAGATATGAGATTGAATGCAATTAATCTATATTTTTGATATTTTCTATGCAATATGAATGATTAATCTGATATGAAATCTATGTTAGATGAAATTGATATGCTATGAATGCTATTGAAAATTGATATGCAATGCTAATCTAACAATGATATGCAATATGAATGCAAAAATAAGATTGATCTCACAAAGATGTTGATTCGCAAGAGCTTTGATTCTTCAATTCCAATTCTCCAGCGTAATTGTGCAAAATATGAGATGCAAATTTGAGAGATGATTGAGAGATGATTGAGAGATGAACTTATGAAGAGCTGAGCCTTGTTTTTATAGAAATCCAGGGCTTTGGAGGTGCATGAGAAAAAGCCATAAATCACTCAAATAACTTAGGTTGATTTTTGAGTTATTTTTAAATAAAGGATAATTAACTCACAAAAACATGCAAAAGCTAAGTTTTAACTCAAAATAGAGTTTAGCTTTAATTGATAATTGATAGTTGTCTGCTTTTATGATTGTGCATGTTTTATTTATGAATTAATTTAATAATAAAGTGATTTATTTCCAACTTAACTGCTTTTAAAAATAAAACAATTGATTTATGGGTTAATCAATTATTTAATCAAATTTTTATTAAAAACTATATTATTAAATAATGACAACTTGCTTTAATTAATTAAATAAAAATTTAATCAATTATTCATAGGATATTTGGATTTATTGTCAAAATTAAATAATACAATTAATAATAGATAGAATTAAATTTAATTACACAATTAAGTGGCAAGATATTAAATCTAATTAATTAAATATGAAAATATTCAATTAATCAAACTTTAGGATAAATGTGATTTATTGCCAAATAATTATAAAATTAAAGATAATTATGATGATTAGGAATATTACTAAGAATATTCCCCGATGCAGAATTTAAGATAATCAATTATGATTCGATGATGTTTAGATGTGCCTTAGATTAGGACTTTGATGTCGATTTCGTTCGAATTGTTGATGTAGGAGATTAATGAACTTACAGCCCATTTTTGGGGTATTACATTTTGCCCCTCTTTGAATTACTGTGTGAAGCGCAGTGGTTCAAAGACAGTCTGTGTTTGATAGAGATATGAAACTGATATTCGAAATTGATAATTGATATGAGATAGAAGCTGATTGATATTGATTTGATATGGAGATAATAGGTCTTGAGTGACCAAAGATAATGTTCACTATAACAGCAAATGAACCTATGATTGCGAAAAAGTGTCAAAACACCTGATTCCAAACCTTAGGATTGCAAAGAAGTGAGTGACCCGTTCTAGACTCGATTGTCTTAGCAGAACTAGCAGGTATCACATGAAAACCCTTCAGTTGCCAAAGAACCAAGGAAAGAACACTATGATCTGATGGTTGCAAAAACTGATACAGATTACAAGATTAAGAGAATACCAGATTGATATGGATCGATGAATCTGATATGCCCCAAGTGATGATAGATTTGCCCCGAGCGATGAGGACTTTTGATGAATCAGTGACTAGACGTGATTGTTGTCTTGATCACTGATGAAAGATATTGATAGACTTGATTGATAGAATTTTGATTTACAGACTTTGAATTGATGTGCAATACCATGCCCCCTTCGGGATTAAAATTGAAATCTGACAAGAAAAGTCAGCGTTGAGAGCTCAGAAGTGTGTTAATTGATTTGAGAAGTGGTTAAACACATTCGAGAATGCATTCTACATCGTTTAGAGGTCCTGGAGACTAAGTTTGACTAGGCTTGACCATGAGTTGACCATAGTTGACCAAGTTGAAATTTTGATAGTTTGATGTTTAGATAATTAGTTAAGTTGAATACTGGATTTTTTGATTGAAGGTCGAATATGCAAGCAGTTAATAATATGAATGATCTCAGATTTGAATTTTGATCCCGAAAAAGGATTGTACTTGCTATTTCATTGGAGGAACCTTTGTGTGGGATTCAGCTCTTATTAGATTGGAAGAGGTGATTGAAGAATCATTAAAGCATTGAAGTTCATTTAATCATTGTGAGATTATGCAAACATGCAAAATGCAATGAGACATGCAACCTAAGACCTAGGACCTAGTCACTGATCATATGTCGATTTGTTATCATCATTGAACTTTTAGGTAACTGGATAAATCAATACAATGCCCACTAGCTATGAAACCATAGACATATGAATATCAATTTGTAATGCTCAAGAACCAATACAACACCCACTGGTCCAAAACAACCATGGACATATGAATATTGGTTTTGTTTTCAGAATGTCGGATTAGATATAAGCACCAAGGCACAAATGCCAGGATGACCTGAATATCATGTCCATTTTGATATAGCAATTTGTACAAGCATCAAAACATAAATGTCATGATGACCTGAGTACGCCTTGCATGGCAAACACATCAAACAGTCAAGAGATCATTCTAAATCCAATGTGAATTACCCGTGGTGACCCTTTATCATTCACCTCCTTAGGCAAGATCATGTTTCATAGTAGGAGAAAGAACTTACTCAAAAAGACAATAGTTAGATCAAACTTTCTTGAATTGTCTAGGTATCAATGGTTGAGGTACACATGACCATCCAATTCGAGATAGAGGCTCTTATAGTCGGACACCATTTCAATCCAAAATTTCCAAAGTTGTTAGATTTTCACATACAAGCAGAAGACAAAGAAAAGATTATGCCCCCAGTCATCACTCTCTAAATCCTATAAAGGACATCATCGAAGAGCTCGAAGGGACACACTATGCAAAAATCTCAATGTGAATCAGTAAGCATACAAGGAGATAAAAGCATGTAAAAAGCATAGATTGTTTTCAGTTGAGTTTTGATATTTGATTGCGTTGTTGTAGATGCAAAATCCTTTCTGGATACAAGACTGACTGACTGACTCACATGAAGCTTCAAAGGACTCTGACTAGATATGATCCGTCTAAGATACATTGGAGACCATAGGATATGACATTGATTGCCCCCAAGTGTTAAACATTGATAGGATACAGATGCTTGAGCCGATTGGTGTATAGACCAACTTATTGAAAACTGGAAATGTTGAAACAAACCGGGAGATATGTACAAACTAAAGCAAGACTGAAAGCTAGGAAAGACCAAGATTGTGCTGATAGATGGAGCATTTTGAACAAGTGGCACCTGTTTGCCGAGTTTTCACCATCTTGGTAGAGATTCTATTTTTGCTACCAAGGCGCCTGTTTCCAGGTTTTCACCAAGGCACTTTTTCTTCTTTTTTCATTTTTTTCAATTTTTTTTGTATTTTTGATATTTTTGATTTTTTTTCGTGAATCATCAAGGCACCTATTGCTAGGTTTTCACCAAGATGTTCATTTTTTTCAGGAAATTTTCTGATTTTTAGGATTTTTTCAAGATATTTAACCATAGACTGAATGCCTTAGGCATAGAATTTCTTCAGATGGAGAACGTTGATTGGTTCTCGAAGCTGTTCTCCTTCAGTCGTTGAGAGTTGATAGGCACCAGAGCCAAAAGTAGCAGTGATTACAAAGGGACCCAGCCAGTTGGGTTTGAACTTCCCCTTGCGTTCTCGATGGGATTGATTTTTAGGATTTTCTCTCAAGACTAGATCACCAACCTAAAATTCTCTGTGTCAAACTTTCTTGTTGTAGCGTCTAGACATTCTTTTCTGATACACTCTGAGATGATCATATGCTGCTTGCCTACACTCATCTAGTAATTCAAGTTCTTGTAACCTAGACACTCTGTAGTCTTCATCAGTGACAAGTCCATGCATTCTGATTTTGAGTGATGGGATTTCAACCTCAATAGGTAGTACCGCTTCAAACCCATAAACTAAAGTGAATGGTGTAGCCCCAGTAGGCATTTTGATACTAGTTCTGTATGCCCAGAGAGCTGGATTGATCATGAGATGCCAGTCTCTTCCTGTTTTATTCACTGTTCTGTGCAAGATTTTCAAGAGATTTTTGTTTGAAGCTTCAGCTTGTCCATTCCCTTGAGGATAGTAGATAGATGACCAATGTTGGGTAATCTTGAATTTGGCACATAAGTCATCTAGGTCCTTGTTTTTGAATTGTTCCCCATTGTCTGTGACTATGGAATGAGGGATCCCATATCTACAAATGATGTAGTTCAGGATGAACATAGAGATTTGTTTCCCTGTTGCTTGTGTTAGAGGAACTGCTTCTACCCATTTTGTAAAATAATCTGTAGCTGTGATTATATGGGTATGTCCATTGGAAGAGTGCGGATGGATAGAACCTATGAGATCAAATGCCCATTGTTGAAAAGGCCATTGTGTAGTAAAGGGAATCAGATCTCTCCCTGGAGCATGAATCAAGTTTCCATGTACTTGACACTGTTGACAGTTTTTAGCAAATTTAATAGCCTCTTTCTCCATTTCAGGCCAATAGTACCCAGCCCTAATAAGTTTTTGAGCTAACGTTAAACCATTTGAGTGCAACCCACATATACCCTCGTGGACTTCCTCTAATGCACGTTGAGACTCTTCCCGTTCTAAACATCTAAGAAGTGTACCATCTAGACCTCATTTGTATAGATCATTACCAATGATGACATATTGGGATGCGGATCGGCTAAGGTTTCATTTCTCAAAGCGGTTAAAGGACTCAGGGATGATTTGGTCATGGAGATAGGAGAACAGATTTTTGTAGTGAGATGAGTCATAACCTACAACGGTGTAGATCATGCGGGTTTTAGGGGAGTCATATGCAGGATAGGATAGGGCTTCCACCAGGAACTCATAGTGTAGCTCATGTTTGGGCTGCTGTAAGAGAGTAGATAGTGTTGCCATTGCATTGGCAGCCTTATTCTCTATTCTGGGTATTTGCTCAAATGTGATAGAGATGAAGTATTTCTTTAAATCATCTACCATTCTCTTGTAAGGAATGAGCTTTTCATCTTTGGTTTGGTACACATCATTGACTTGATGGATAACCAATTGTGAGTCTCCATGGATGTGCATCTCTGTAACTCTCCACTGTATTGCCATTTTCATACCATTGAGAAGTGCCTCATATTCAGCAATATTGTTTGTGCAAGGAAATTTTAGTCTGAATGCTTTGGGTATCGAGTATCCTTGAGGAGTGATGAACAATATGCCTGCTCCAGATCCATTTTGTGTGTAGGAGCCATCAAAGAATAATTGCCATTCTCTAGAAGAGAAGTGCATGATAGAGGAATCGAGAAATTCCATTTGCATGGGTGTATCATCAAACAGTGGTGCTTTAGCTAATTGATCAGCAATGACCTGTCCTTTGATAGCTTTTCTTTCAACATATTCAATGTCAAATTTGCTCAAGAGCATGACCCATTTAGCTAGTCTACCTGTGAGGGCAGCTTTGCTTAGTAGGTACTTCAGTGGATCAATCTTAGCTACCAAATGAGTGGTATGAGCTAACATGTAATGTCTCAGTTTCTGTGATGCAAAGATCACAGTGAGACAAGCTTTCTCAATCATAGAATAGTTCTTTTCATACGCCACCAAAGTTCTGCTGATATAGTAGATGGCTCTTTCTTTCTTGTCTTCATCATGTTGCACTAGCAATGCCCCCAGTGATGTGGCTGTTGCAGAGACATACAAGATCAATGGCTTCCCATGAATAGGAGGCATCAAGATAGGCAGATTTGATAGATACTTCTTGATATGGTTAAATTTGTTCTCGCATTCTTCATTCCATGCAAAGGTCACACCTTTATGTAATGTTTTTGTAAAAGCCTATGATATGTCTGCTAGCTGTGATATGAATCTTCTGATAGATTGAACTCTACCTTGCAACATCCTCATTTAACTCATATTTATGGGAGGTTGCATCTCTATTATAGCCTTGACTTTAGCCGGATCAACTTCAATGCCTTTCTTTGAAACTATGTATCCTAAGAGCTTTCCAGAAGTGACACCAAAAGCACACTTCTTAGGATTTAGTCGGAGACTAAATTTTTCCATTCTATCAAGGATCATGCTCAAGTCAGTTAGATGTTCAGTTCTGATCATTGATTTTGCTAAGGTATCATCAACATAATCCTCCATTGTTCTATGCATCATATCATGAAAAATAGATGTCATTGCTCTTTGGTATGTAGCTCCCACATTTTTGAGTCTGAATGGCATAACATTCCAACAGAAGGTTCCCCACTCACATGTGAAAGCTATTTTCTCTTGATCTTCTGAAGCAATTTTGATTTGGTTGTACCCAGAAAAGCCATCCATTAAGGAATACATTTCATAGCTCGCAGTCATGTCCACTATCATATCAATGTTAGGCAGTGGAATATCATCCTTAGGGCATGCTCTGTTCACATCTCTAAAGTCTGTGCACACTCTAATTGAACCATCTGGTTTTGAAACAGGTACAATGTTAGAGATCCACTCAGCATAGTCTATGACATGGATGAATCCAGCTTTTAGGAGTTTTTCTAGTTCTGCTTTGACTAAGAGTGCAACATGAGGATGCATCTTTCTCAGTTTTTGTTTGATTGGTTTTACTCCAAGAGCAATGGATAGATGGTGCATAATGAGATTGGGATCCAATCCTGGTATATCTGAATATTTCCATGCAAAGTTGATCTTTTTGTCTGATAAGAATGTAGTGAATTTTTGTTTCTCTTCTTCTGATAGAGATTGTGCTACATGTACCAATTGTGGTTCCTTTGTTGTACCCAAATTGATGGATTGAGTTGGCTCAATCAAAACTGGAGATCTATCCTGTAAATGACTCGGAAGGACATCAAATATCTCATCCTTAGGTGTCTCAGAGAGGTTTTCACCTTCAGATACGTCTTTTCTTTTTACTTTTGTAGGTTTTGAGACTGCCACAAAGTGGTTTTCACCCTCAGAACTCTTTTTCTTTTTCTTTTTACTCTTGTTTTTCTGACTAAGATATTTGATGTCCGACTCGGTTATGCTGACGCTCGGTTCACTGATGGAAGTACTCATAGGCTCAATTGCATTGAGGTAGCAGGCAAGGGCATAGTCATTTGGGAAGGTATAAATACCATGGTTTGGGTTTATGGAAGTGTGGTCGATAAGATCAGGGCATTGGATAGTCAAAGAGGGAAAGGCTTGGGATATGGTGTTCACAGTCATGGATATGTCATCATTGGTCCTAACCCGACGCTCAAGTTCAAAGGTGATATTACAGCTCAAAATGTTCAATTTGTGAATAGGCTCAACATCATCATGGGAGTCCTCTTCAGCCATAGGTGGATCCGACACGTTAAGTTCATTGTTCCGCTCTAGACCTACGTTGGGTTGAGATACATATTGGTGAATAACATCAATATATTTCTTTGTTATAAGCTCATCTTCTTCTGGAATGGCACCCCATTCATAGTCATTTGACTTAGCTTCTGATTCAGGATCTCTAGGAAATCTTAGAAAATGTGTGAAATCAGGATGAATACCCCAAGAAGGATTACCCTCAGTTTCTGACTTGAATTCATATTCATGGGAATCAGTGTCAGAATAACTACCCCCTTCTTCTTGATCAGTTTGATCGCCTTCGAGATTGGCTGGTTCTTGTGGTGCAACCATCTCTTGCGCTATAGTAGGTTCTTGTGTTTCTACTACATTAATTCTTTTGATAGGATCATCTGTATCATCAAGAAGATCTTTGATCTCTTTAGGCAATTTTTCATAGGGGATAAGCTCAGAGCTATTTGAATCATCATCAGAGGGTTCTGTTTCTTCTTTCTTAAGAAGGGGTTCTCTTGGTGCAATTTGTTCTATGACATGAGAATAACCACCTTTGAGATGATAGGGTTTCTTCTTAAACCCTAAGCCACCAGTATCTTTGTTGGCTTTACAATATGTGAAATGGGTGTCACAAGACCCTTTCCTCTAATTCCTAGAGGTCCTTGACCGGAATATCCCATCTTGGCTATCAATTTGTTCCCTGGACCATATGAATTAGAAGGGATTGTAGGTGCTATAGATTCACTAGGTTGAACAATTTTAGATTCAGAATCCTCTTTATATAGCCATGCTAGCACAGCTTCATCCTCTTCAAATTCTTGTTTGGATACTTGCTCCGCCACAAAATTTCTTTTGTATGCTTCCATAGGTTCCTTAGGTTCTGATTTAGACTGCTTCAAGGATTGTCCATATGACTTAGATGAGATAGGGAGAGATGTCAGAGACAAGATTGGCTCTATAGTGTATTCTCCCATCCCATTTTCTTTGATATTGATCTCTTTAGCAATGTCATCCATCTTAGATGTGGAAGCAACATTTAGCTGCTTGATGGAAGATTCTCTATTATTGGGAACAAGCTTATCGACACTTTCCTTCAATGTATTGCAATTTGTACTTAGATCTTCTAGGATAGTAACCTCCACTCCTTCATAGGGAAATTTCAAGCATTGATGGTACGTAGAAGGAATAGCTTGCATTTCATGTATCCAGGGTCTCCCTAGAAGGATATTGTAAGCCAATGGTAGATCAAGCACCTGACATGTGGTATCTTTGATGACCGGACCCACTTGGATAGGTAAGACAATGGTGCCTTTAGAAGCTCTTTCTTGTTCATCATAGGCTTTTATGGTGATCTTCTTTCGAGGATCAATAGCCATCTCTAAGAATCCCAATTGTGTGATTAAGTTGTAAGAACAAATGTTGAGGCCTGTGCCCCCATCTATCAACACATGTTTGACTCGACGGTTTTGGATCAAGACTTCTATGTGCAAGGGCTGATTATGTGGGTGACTTAGGGAGTTGTCATCTTCCTCTGAAAAGGAGATATATTATGGAGACATTAGATGACCAACCATAGTCTGGAACCTGTCTAGATCTAGATCATCAGGAACATTAGAGCCAAGCAAAGCTTTGTGTAGGATATCTCTATGAGCTAGAGATATTCGAAGTAACTCAAACATAGAGATTTTGGCATTGGTATGCTGGAGTTTTTGGACGATGCTGTAAGATGTAGGTCTTGTATCCTTTGGATTGGAAGATTTCGAGGCAGCCTTCTGTTTAGAAGTAGATGTGAGATTGAAAGGTATCTTAGGGACATTAGATGAACTTGGTGTTTGTCCTTTCAGATGAGCCTGAGCTTGTGATCTGGTAACCACATTAGCTGTGGAATGAATTCTGTCTCTTAGTACAATCATGATGACATTGTAGCTCTCAGAGAGATATGGTTCAACCATATTGATGATAGCATTGTTTCCAGGGTAGGCATAGTTGACTTTTGCCCCCATGTTAGGCTGAGAAGTGGAAACTCCCTTGCCATGTTGTGGAAATGGTTCTGTAAATGCTGTGTGATCATTATTGCTGGTAGGATTATCGATCGTGATGTCCCCTTGATCTATCAAGTCTTGAATGGTATGCTTCAAGTGGAAGAATCCATTAGTTCTGTGGCCTTTAGTCCGATGGAAAGCACATAATGCATTATCTTTCCACCAATATGGTTTTGGATCCGGATCAGGGTTTTGGATTGGTGGTAAAGAGATCATGTTATCAACTATCAGGGTTCTCAGGGTAGATTCCAAAGATTCTCCGAGGGGAGTAAACTTTCATTTATTATCCCATCATTTGAATGGCTTCTTTGGAGATGGTTCAGCAAATTTTTGCTTTGAAGCTTCAATGGCTTTGGTGGAAAGGGTGAGATTGTAGGCCGGTGCCTTTGATGGGGTGTGAATAGTGTCAACAACACCATCAAAGATGATACCTTTGTTTCTATTCCAGCTCTTGTTTTTATCTTTTGAGCTAGATCCAGATTCAGACTTGTCCTTTTGAAGGGTGATTTCTCCTTTCTTGACAAGTACTTTCTCAATCTTGATTGCATTATCCACCATTTTATCAAAAGATACATGATCTTGCATTTGTAATGGATAATTAAGCTCTGGAACAAGGTTATTGATAAAGATTTCAAGTTTCTCCATTTCAAAAATTTGTCTAGCATATAGAGAGAACTTCTTTCTCCACCTCTTGAGGAAATTTAGGAATGACTTCCCTGGATATTGCTTGAGGTTACAGATATCGATCATGGTGACCGAATGTTGAATATTGTAGGAATATTGTTGATAAAACAATTTAATCAATTCCTCAAAAGTTTTGATCGTAGAAGGTAATCTTGAAAACCACTGAATGGATGCTCCTCCCAAGGATCTAGGAAAAAGATGCATTAGATAAGTCGGTTCATGCATGAATTCCATGGATTGCATACAGAACTCTCTGACATGATCTTGAGGATCAGAGTGTCCATCATATTTGTCATACTTTGGCATCTCCACTCTTTTTGGGAATGGTGGCATATACAAGTTTTTGTCGAACGGGAAAGGACATAGGGCCTTCATGCAGAACTCCTTGGGTTCCTTCTCCTTCTTAAGATTGTTAAATTCAACTTGTATAGCATGCATCTATTTTGTCATAGCTGTGAGTGGTGTTTCTTCCTCATGTGTGATTATATCATCAACGTTAAAGTTGGGAGGAAGCTTAGCCCCTTCCTGGGCTAATTGTAAAAAGTATGCCTCTCTATCCACTTTCAAGAAATGCCTCATCATTCTCTGGAATTCATCGTCATTCTGACATCGATGGATTTCAGAGGGGGTAGGTTCTTGGTCGGCATTATGTTGAGAATGGTGTCCTTGGGACCCTCCTCCTAGAGAATCGTGGTTTGTCCCTGCTTGAGACATGATAGGAGTTTTTGGGCTCCCTAGAACAGATTGAGGAGGAGTTTGCTGATTACCTCTGTGAGTTGATAAAGGAGGTATGTAACCAGTTTTCAATCGAAAGTTACCGAGACCGTCATCTTTGTAGATACCTGACTTGATGAGTTGTTCAAGAGTTGGACCTGGGGTATTGGTCAAAAGTAAGTTCTGAGATGTTTCTTTTAATTTCTTGTGTGAAGAAGCTCTGGTCTCCACCATTAACTTTGAATGAAATAGAAGAAAAGGATGAAGACAACTGAAGAACAATTTGATTCGAGAAAATTGGATGACGCAACCTTGTCAAGATTATGATAGTTTTGAAGATCTGATGAGATGTGGGTGAAGGAAACTGTGCCCTAGATGTATGGGATAGATCACCCAAAAGATAGCGGACATGAGTTCTCAACACTTAGTCTATTTTTGAAGATTGATTGAAGATTGATAGTTATGACAAGGTTTTGACACGAGATAAAAAGGACTCAAATTGATCAAACAGAAGACTAGATCGGATTCAAAAGATCAAACTTGGAAAATGGTCGAATGCTCAATAGCTACTGCTCTGTTCCTAACACAATAATATTTTTGACAGATTCTGGAACTAGGCTGGAAACATTGGATATCTTGCAATTTGACAATTTCTGACAACTCTCAAATTTTTCCAAACGACACTCTGTAGACTCGTACGACACTGGGTAGTCTATGGTCTATGAAACGACAGTTGCTAAATTCATACGACAGTTGGGTAGTAATGAAATGACAGTTGACAAAACTCGTATGACTTTCTGACCTCCTGAGATGACTTTTGACTCCAAAAAAGAATTTTACTTCAGATTTTGCAAATTTTGAGTTTTCAGATTTGAATTGTTTGCAAATTTGTATCATCCAGATTTTGAAGGTTATACCAGATTTGATCATTTTTAATAGCCAAGTAGATAAACAAACACGTAGAATAGCAAGCAAGTGATTCCAAGCATGTCTAAAAACAATGAACAAGGGAAAAAGCAACCTTGCGCATGAACAATCAAGTGACCAAATTGTGCTAATCCCTGAGAGTACTAATTGTGTATGTTCTAAAAAGTTTTGCAATAACACACATGTACCTGAGAATGAAAAATTGGCCTCTCTAGGGTTTTTAGTAATGGTTTGACTCTACAACTTTTATGATTCAAAGGGGTGAACTCCAATCCCGGTGCACCAGGGTTTTGACACAGTCCGAGAACTTAATCTTCAAGAGTTGCTAGGGAGATCTGACAACCCAACAATGAACCATACCCGTGGAGATTTCTTCCACAAGGACATTTATATAGCGGCCGTCACTACCATGGCGAAAATGGCTATTACTGCTTGAGGTTCCGTCAACGCAGTTTGCCCTGTGAAGGGATTGTCCGCTACGGTTAACCCTCTCTAAAGGTGACTCACAATAGTATACCACAAAGGTACTTGGCTCCAGATCCAAGGTTTTTGACACCTTTTCACTTTTACCCCAAACAAAGCAAGCAGATTAATCCGACACGCTAAGACAAAGTTTTGTTCCACCAAGGTCTGTGATATCAACTCCATGTGATCTATCAACCTCTCCGAGGAGAGAATGTATCAATCAATAAGAGAAGATGCACTAACCAATTTTGATTCACCAAAGCTCATGATATCAACCCCTCGTGATCTATCAACCTCTCCTGGGAGAGAATGTATCGATCAATAAGAGAAGACACACTAACCAATTTGAATGTGAAATGCACTAAGTATCCTCCCTACCTAAAAGGATTCTGTCATCAAGAAAGATTTCGCTAGGAATCCAATCTCTCAAGAATCACGAATAGTGTTCATAGGGCCTAATTACTATGTGAGCACAGATATATTCCCGAAAGCAAATCTACCAAAAGCATCCAAAAAGTAGAAAGAGGAACACTTAACGCTTAAAGAAAATATGAGATGAGTCCACAAGGTGGAACACTTAACACCTCACACAAGATGAAAATGAGTCCACAACTTAGAAAACAAGTGAGTTCCTAAAAGCACAAAAAGGTTGCCAAGTGGAACACTTAACGCTTCTGTCCTGTTGACCCCTCCCTTTTATGGCGCTGAGATTGCAACCACGGGGTAGAAATGAGGGGCTGGCAGATTAGCGAGTCCAATAACCCAAGATAGCAATCAAGATCAATCACAAGTATTCTAAGACTACTTAATGAATCCTTAAGGGATCACAACCTAGTATCAAATTATGCAAGTGTGTAGAAATAGATCAAAAGCATGAAAAGATGCACACAAGCTTGACACATAAGAGATTTATTTTAAGTCCAAATCAAAATATTTTTAGAACAAGGAGAATACCTCGTGATCCTCACAACGCGCTTAGTAGATTCTACCTAATTTTTAGCAATTTTTGTTGAGCTTTTCCATGCAAGCAAGTGACGAACTCTCCAACAAGCAAACAAGCAAACAAGATATGCAAAATATATTCAACTTATGAAAACCATAGGGTTAGCTCTAAAAATCAATTGTTAGGAGAAATAATAACCATAAATTAATCCAAATGACAACTCATATCATGCATTGAATCATATGAAAAATAAGTGCATACCCATCATAAAATTTTAATTTTTTTGCACTACATTTGACCTAGTCAACAAGATCTAATTTTTTTGATATGATTTTGGCCACAAAAATAGAAATTTAGAATAGAGACCCCTACTAAAAAATAGAGAGCTTTCTAAAAATGCAAAAATTTTAGAAAAATCTCTTCATTTGGGCCCTAGAGACCCATTTTATCAAAACAGACTAGTTTTTGCAAATTGACTATTTGAGCTATTAAATTGCATCCAAATTTAAAACACAAATAATAGACCCCCTGTAGAATTTGAAGAGATTTCCAAAAATATAAAATTTTTAGAAAAATATGCTGATTTGCGTCAGATATTAATTTTTTATGAAAAATAAAAAAAAATTATTAAAAATTCAAAATAATTCAAAAAATTTTGAATTTTTTTTCAAAGCTTCCCTGATATGTCTCCAACCTGAAAACAAAATTTCAGACCAAAACTCCAAGCCGTTTGAGAGATAAAATTAAATCTTTGAAACTTTAGGGTTTTAGCTCCAAGAATCAAAATCAGTATGCAAAGGTGGGTTGCCCCACGGTGGGCACCAGAAATGTGTGTGTGAAAATTGTACCTGATCTGTAGACACAACACTTCAGTAAAACATTAGAGGTTAGCTATAATCAAAATCATGCAAAATTGAAAACTATCTAACCAAGCGATTTACTGCCTTCTAGTAGGTGCGAGATTAATGTTCTCAGATTGTAATCAAGATCAGTGACCTAGACGACACCTAAATGAAGGATTTGAATGCAATTGATCTAGATATGAGATTGAATGCAATTAATCTATATTTTTGATATTTTCTATGCAATATGAATGATTAATCTGATGTGAAATCTATGCTAGATGAAATTGATATGCTATGAATGCTATTGAAAATTGATATGCAATGCTAATCTAACAATGATATGCAATATGAATGCAAAAATAAGATTGATCTCACAAAGATGTCGATTCACAAGAGCTTTGATTCTTCAATTCTAATTCTCCAGCGTGATTGTGTAAAATATGAGATGCAAATTTGAGAGATGATTGAGAGATGAACTTATGAAGAGCTGAGCCTTATTTTTATAGAAATCTAGGGCTTTGGAGGTGCATGAGAAAAAGCCATAAATCACTCAAATAACTCAGGTTGATTTTTGAGTTATTTTTAAATAAAAGATAATTAACTCACAAAAACATGCAAAAGCTAAGTTTTAACTCAAAATAGAGTTTAGCTTTAATTGATAATTGATAGTTGTCTGCTTTTATGATTGTGCATGTTTTATTTATGAATTAATTTAATAATAAAGTGATTTATTTCCAACTTAACTGCTTTTAAAAATAAAATAATTGATTTATGGGTTAATCAATTATTTAATCAAATTTTTATTAAAAACTATATTATTAAATAATGCCAACTTGCTTTAATTAATTAAATAAAAATTTAATCAATTATTCATAGGATATTTGGATTTATTGTCAAAATTAAATAATACAATTAATAATAGATAGAATTAAATTTAATTACACAATTAAGTGACAAGATATTAAATCTAATTAATTAAATATGAAAATATTCAATTAATCAAACTTTAGGATAAATGTGATTTATTGCCAAATAATTATAAAATTAAAGATAATTATGATGATTAGGAATATTACTAAGAATATTCCCCGATGCAGAATTTAAGATAATCAATTATGATTCGATGATGTTTAGATGTGCCTTAGATTAGGACTTTGATGTCGATTTCGTTCGAATTGTTGATGTAGGAGATTAATGAACTTATAGCTCATTTTTGGGGTATTACAGGTGCGAGTATGGTATTCTCAGATTAGACCGAGATCAGTGACAATGTAACACCTAAACAAAGGATTTAAATGATGAAAGCAATAAAATATGAATGCAAATTAATCTATTTTTTTAAATTTTTGATGCAATAAGATGAGAAAAATTGATAATAAATTTAATCTAAATGGATTGAAATGATATGCAAATTAAGCTAACAATGATATGAAATATGAAACTAGAATGAATTGAAAACAAGATTGATCTCACAAAACATTGATTCGCAAGAAGCTTGATGATTCCTCTAATGTCAATTCGCCAGAGTAAGTATGCAAATTCTGTGGATGATTTGTAAAGAACTAAGCCTTGATTTTATAGAAATCCAGGGCTTGAGGGTGCATGGAAAAAGTCATAGATCACTCTTGATGAACTCAGGTTGATTTTTGAGTTAACAAAAAATTAGAAATAGATAACTCATAAAATCATGCAAAATCATGCAATAACAACTTTTTAACTCAAATTAGAAGTTTAGATCAACTTTGAACTCAAAATAGATGTTGAGTTTTGAAAAGATAACAACTTGAATTGATTTTCTGATTTAAAGTTTAACTGCTCTTTGAATGTGCACAAATAATCATGAATTAATTAAATAAATAAAGTGATTTATCTTCAACTTAACTGATTTTAAATTTAAAAATAACTGATTTGTGGGTTAATCAATTATTTTAATCAAACTTTTATTCAAAACTATATTATTAAATATTGACAACTTGGATTTAATCAATTAAATAAATATTTAATCAATTATTCGTAGGAGATTTGATTTATTGTCAAAATTAAATAATATAATTAGGAATAAATAGAATTAAATCTAATTAAATAATTAAGTGGAAAAATTAAATTAATTAATTAAATATTCATCATATTCAATTAATCAAATTTAGGATAAATATGATTTATCGCCAAATAATTATTAAATTAAAGATAATTAAATTAGGATAAAATAGGAATATTTCAAGGAATATTCTCTGATGTAGAATTAAGATAAAATCAATTAGGATTTCAATGAATTGATGTGCAGATGTGCCTTAGGTTAGGAATTTTGTGTTGATTTCGATCGATTTGTCGATTTAAGGGGTTAATGAACCTATAGCCCATTTTTGGGGTATTACATTTTGCCCCTCTTTGAATCACTGTGCAAAGCGTAGTGGTTCAAAGAATAGTCTATGTATGATAAAGATGTTTGAGATTGAAACTAATTTAAAAGATTAACTGATTCTAAAACAGAAACTGATTGAAAGATTTAAAGAAAAGAGATACTGACCTAGGCCCAGAATGACTAAGAATCAAGATGATGCTAGCTATATCAACAATGAACCGGTGATTACGAAAAAGTGCCAAAACACCTGATTCTGAACCTTATGATTGCGAAGAAGTGAGTGACCAATTCCAAACCTGAATGTCCTTGTATGAATCATATTAGTATCACATCTTGAACCCATCAGTTACAAAGAACCAAGGAAATAACACTAATGAACCGATAGTTATGAAAAGTCAATACAGTTTACAAGATAGATTTGGATACTAGATGAATCTGATATGCCCCAAGAGATGATAGATTTTCCCCAAGTGATGAGGACTTTAGTTGAATCAACAACTAGACATGGTTGTTGTCTTGATTACTGAGGAAAGATTGATTGACAGAATTGAGTTATAGACTTTGAATGATGTGCAATGCCATGCCCCCTTCGGGATTAAAATTGAAATCTGACAAGAAAAGTCAGCGTTTATAGTTTAGAAGCATGTTAATTGATTTGAGAAGTGGTTATACACATCTGGGAATGCATTCTGCATCGTTTAGAGGTCATGGAGACCAAGTTTGACTAGGTTTGACCATGAGTTAACCATGGTTAACCAAGTTGAAATTTTGATAGTTTGATGTAAGATAATCAGTTAAGTTGAATTCTAGATTTCTTTGATGATTGAAAGTTGATTATGCAAGTAGTTAATAATATGAATGATCTCAGATTTTGATTTTGATCCTGAAAAAAGATTCTACTTGTTTTTTTGTTGGATGGACCTTCATGTAAGATTAAGCTCTTGTAGTCATGTTTAGCATTCTTGGTTTTGAAGAATCATTTAAGTGTTCAAGCAATCTGTGAGACCATGCAAACATGCATAATGCAAAGAGATATGCAAAATGAAATGGAAACCTAAGACCTAGGACCTAGTCACTGATCATGTGTCGATCATTCTCATCATTGAATTTTTAGGTAACCGAATAAATCAATACAATGCCCACTAGTTATGAAACCATAGACATATGAATATTAATTTTTATGCTCAAGAGTCAATACAACACCCATTGGCTAGAAAACCATAGACAGATGAATATTGATTTTGTTTTCAGAATGTCATATTAGATATAAGCACCAAGGCATAAGCACCAGGGTGACCTAAATATCATGTCCATTTTGATATAGAAATTTGTATAAACATCAAAACATAGACGTCATGATGACCTAAATATGCCTTGCATTACAAACACATCAAACAGTTAAGAGATCATTCTAAATCCAATGTGAATTAATCGTAGTGACCCTTTATCATTCATATCCTTAGGTAAGATCACATTTCACAATAGGAGAAAGAACTCACTCAAAAAAGACAATAGTTAGATCAAACTTCCTTGAATTTTTCAGGTATCAATGTTTGAGGTACGCATGGCCATCCAATTTGAGATAGAGGCTCTTACATTCAGATACCATTTCAATCCAGAATTTTCAAAGTTGTTAGATTTTCACATACAAGAAGAAAACAAGGAAAAGATTATGCCCCCAGTCATCACTCTCTAAATTCTATAAAGGACATCATCGAAGAGCTCGTGGGAATAAAATATGCAAAAATCTCAATGTGAATCAGTAAGCATACAAGGAGATAAAAGCATGTAAAAAGCATAGATTGTTTTCAGTTTGTGTTTGATGTTTGATTGCGTTGTTGTAGATGCAAAATCCTTTTTGGAGATGAGACTGACTGACTGAATCAGATGAAGCTTCAAAGGACTCTAACTGGATATGATACGTCTAAGATACATTGGAGGCCATAGGATATAACTTTGATTGCCCCTAAGTTTGAACATTGATAGGATACAAATTCTTTAGCTGATTGGTGTACAGACAGACTTATTGAAAATAGGAATGCAGAAACAAACTGAGAAATATGTACAAACTAAAGCAAGACTAAAAGCTGGGAAAGACCAAGATTGTGCTGATAGATGGAGCATTTTGAAACAAGTGGCATCCATTTGCTGGGTTTTCACCATCTTGGCAGAGATTTTATTTTTGCTACCAAGGCGCCTATTTCCAGGTTTTCACAACGCACTTTTTCTTTTTCTCATTTTTTTGTATTTTTATTTTTCTCAATTTTTTTTGTACTTTTGATATTTTTTACTTTTTTTGTGAATCATCAAGGCACCTATTGCTAGGTTTTCACCAAGATGTTCATTTTCTTAGGACTTTTTCAAATTTAAAAGATTTTTTCAGGACATTTTACCATAGACTGAATGCCTTAGGCGTAGAATTTTTTCAGATGGAGAACGTTGATTGGTTCTCAGAGCTATTTTCCTTTAGTCATTTAGAGTTGATAGGCACTAGAGCCAAAAGTAGCAATGATAACAAAGGGACCCAGCTAGTTGGGTTCAAACTTCCCCTTGCGCTCTCTATGTGATTGATTTTTAGGATTCTCTCTCAAGACTAGATCGCCAACCTAAAATTCTCCGTGTCTGACTTTCTTGTTATAGCCTCTAGACACTCTTTTTTGATAGACTCTGAGATGATCATACGCTGCTTGTCTGCACTCATCTAGTAGTTCAAGTTCTAGCAACCTAGATACTCTGTAGTCATCATTAGTTACTAGACCATGCATTCTGATTCTTAGTGATGAGATTTCGACCTCAATAGGTAGTACCACTTTAGACCCATAAAATAAAGTGAAAGGTGTAGCCCCAATGGGAATTATGATACTTGTTATGTAGGCCCAGAGAGTTGGATTGATCATGAGATGCCGGTCTCTTCCTATTTTATTAACTGTATGGTGTAAGATTTTTAATAGATTCTTGTTAGAAGCCTCTGCTTGTCCATTCCCTTGAGGATAGTAGATAGATGACCAATGTTGTGTAATCTTAAATTTTGCACATAAATCATCCAAGTCTTTGTTATTAAATTTTCCACCATTATCTGTGACTATAGAATGTGGAATACCATACCAGCATATGATGTAGTTCAAGATGAACATAGATATTTGTTTTCCAGTTATTTGTGTTAAAGGGACTACTTCTACCCATTTCGTGAAATAATATGTAGCTGTAATAATGTGGGTATGCCCATTAGAAGAATGAGGATGTATGTATCCTATAAGATCAAATGCCCATTGATGAAAAGGCCATTGTGTAGTAAAGGGAATTAGATCTCTCCCTAGAGCATGAATTAAATTACCATGTACTTGGCACTTTTGATAGTTTTTAGCAAACTTGATTGAATCTTTCTCCATTGCAAACTCTCAAGCAAGATCATATTGTGCAGCGCCAATGTCTAGCAAGGTGGAGAACAAGAGGGATTGGCAAGCTGGTGGAAGAGATGGAAGACAAGAGAATGAAGGAGAATGAAGAGAAGAAATCCTCAAGGGAAAACTCCTCAAGAATACCCAAGCTAGGGAAAATTTTTCATGTAAAGCACATTTGGACAAGAAATGAAAGGCCAGCATAGGATAAGTCACAAAATCATAATGCAAGAGTAGGAAAGGATGCAGTCCAAAGGAGTAGACATGTCAAGAGGCTTCATAGCACCGTGTTTTACTCATTTTTTTTTTTATTAGATCAAGACCAAAGGGAAAAAGGATAGTGATAAGAGAAAATGAATGGAGGAAGATAGACATGAAGGATAAACATGAAAAGAATGAAAGCAAGATCATCGTAAAATAGATCACGAGATAGCCAAATGTTCGTGTATAGGTCAACATTGTCAAGATCAAAGAAAGAAGACAGAATGGATGAAATATGTAGAAGAACTACGCATGATGCCTGATTGCTAGGTTTTCATCATGGTACTTATCCAAGGTGCCATAAGGGAGTGGTTTTCACCATAGGATGAATTTATTTCTTTTTACTTTTGCTACCAAGGCACTTGTTTTCAGGTTTTCACCAAGGCACATTTTCAATTTTTTTTTCTTTTTTTTTTTTTGAAAGAAGGCAAGCTTTTTAGATAATTCTCCTTGAAAGGATAAACCATGATGTGCCAAGGATTCAAAATGATATGCTCAAAGATGTTGATAGGGAAAGGGAGATGGAAGAGAAAAATGAAGGATAAAGTTTTATGTAAAGTGAGTGAGGTTGGAAGATAGGAGGAATAGGCAAATGAGGAAAAATGATAGAAGGTAGGAGGATAATGAATGGAAGGATTGTGAAAGGGTAGATGGAAAGGAAGGCAAGATCAACATAAACACACCCTTTGAAGGGTGGCGAGAGGATGGAGGAAATGTGAATGAAGGAATACGTGAAAGAATATGGTGAATGGATAGCAGAGGTTGTGGTTTAGGCACATGGAATGGAATAATGTTTTTGGAAGAAAATGGAGTGGAAGTCTTTGGAAGTTTGAATGTCAACTTCACTTGTTGCTCAACACCAGACTCTTTCAAGAGAGACTTTGGAATCCATATAGTCGTAGGCTTTTCATTTCTTTTTGATGATTTAGAGAGAATATCTTTAATGATGGATTTTGGAACCCATACTTATCTTGTAATTTTTTTCTTAGATATCTCTCTTGACTTTATGCCTCCATGTTGATTAGAGGAGACATGGTGATCTTCTCTTTTTGATGGATTCTTGTATTGATCATTCAAGTTACTTCCAAAAGACTTGGGACTTGTGGAAGAAGAAGGAGGATATGACTGGTTTAGCTGGGTGGGTGGATGAAAAGGATTCAAGGGTGTGCATCTATGTTGATCTTGAGGAAAGATAGGAGATGGAGGTATGTAAGGACCCAAGATGGATGATGAATTAGGAGAGTTAGGAGGGGAAAGTGAAGGGACATAAGGACCCAAGATGGAAGGCAAATGTGAAGCCCTTAATAGTGGTGGAAGAGGTCCAAGGATGGAAGTGGAAGATGCAAAAGGATAATCAATAAGTTCATCAACATTTATATGACAACCAAGGACATCAACATCTTTAGAGTGAGCATTAGGATTTTCAATAGAATCATGGACATCTTGAATAGGAGAACCTTCTTTGATAGGATTGTTCAAAGCTTGCAAAGACTTAGGAAGAGTAGAAAGTGGAAACAAACATGGAGTGGTAGAATAAGAAGATGGAAGACTTTGATCTTGACAAGGATCTTTGGATAGCACAAGCGTATAATTTTTTTCTTGATTTTTAATAGGCTTAACATTGGAAGTAACAACATTAGTTTTAATAACCTTAATGGAAGTATCATCTTTGGAAAGCACAAGTGTAGTAAGGTTATTTTAATTGTCAATAAGCTCAATAGTGTAAGTAGTATCGTGATATTGCTTAGGAAAATACTTAAGACATGATGGAATGCATGAGAAAGGGTGTGTAGGATCAAAAGAACCATGGAATGGATAAGAGACATCATGAAAAGGATTGGATGACATAGAGGTTTCTTGATCTTGATCTTTCTTTATGTTCTTTTCTTTATCATTTTTAGAGTCCTCTTGACATGGAGCCACTTCTAAGGACAAGAAAGCATGTTGGGATTATATGGAAGACTTTGGTAGAGATGGTGAAGGACTAGCTGAAGCAGGCATTATAGCATATAAAGGCTTAGGATCTTTAGGTTTAGCATTATTGAAAGTATTTTCAGTCAAGTGAAGGTTAGCTTGAGTTTCTTTAAGAGGTAGCCCTTGAGGATAACTATAGAAAATTGTATGAAAAGTATTAGGACCTTTGGTGGATGAAGGACTTGTGAAAGATTTGAAAGACTTGGAAGCTTTTGGAAATGTATGGGTATTGGAGGAAGTAGGGGATGGATGGGAACCACCGCAAGACAAAGGTTCAACATTAACATGATCTTTCTTGAGAGTATAATCTTTATTTTCAGCATGAGAGTTCTTAGAGGAGAGATCCTTGTAGTATGCACGTTTATAATAAGCATGGTAAGCTTTCTCTTCCTCAATAGAAGTAGATGTATCATCTAGGTATTTTGCATAGAAATCATCAAAGTCTCTTTCAAAATCAGAATCATATGGATCACCATCACAATCTTTCCAATGTGACGTCCCATTTCTAGTAAGCACGAGCACACGATGAGGAGGACTCTTAGGAATAGAGGTGTCATAGGTATCATTATATTGTCCATCATCATAGTCATCATAGTCTTCAAAGATGGGTGTGTCACTCTCTATGGAAGAGGTATCATAAGGGTTATCACGTTGCTCAACATGGTATGTCTTGAGACAAGGAGTAAGACTCTTGGGAGAATTAGAAGAGGAACGAGATCATGGAGAAGAGGAAGGTGAAGACCTAGTAGAGGAAAAAGATGTGGATGATGAGGAATGATGAGAAGACTTAGAATATGAAAAATGTTTGGAAGAAGAAGGTCATGACATGACCATGCATATGATCCTAGAAAAGGTGTCTGATTCAATCAATTTTTCCTTTATTTTCATCATAAATTTATCACTCATGGGCTTTTTGGAATAATACTCTTTGAATTGAGCAATGAGTTCGAGATCATCCATTTTCAAGAGAGGTTCCTTAATAAGATAGCTAAATTAATGGTTTTGGAAGAGGAGGAATCAAGTATGGAAGTGATAGAAGAGATGAATAGAAGAAAGAAGACTAGATAATAAGAGGAAAAGAATCAAGAAGACGTGAAGAGTTTAGGAAGAAGAGAAAGGATGGAAATGGGAGACTAGGAAGACATGAGAGATGTGGAAGAAAGAAGACCAAGAGTCATTTTGTGCAACGTGATACCATTTAAGTTCATTTGGATGTTGAGCAACATGTCATAGCACCTAAGATTTGACCCAGACCAACCAAGGATGACTAGAAATGACAAGAATCCGTTCACTATTTTGACAGAATTTGGGAATAGGCTGTAAAAACTAGATTTCTGACAAATTTGACCAATCTCTGACAACTTTGACTTTGGCTTTGATACGAGTTTTGAAATTTTAGGATGAATTTTGACACCAGAAAGGATTTTTGCTTCAGATTTGCAATTTTTTAGTTTTTCAGTATTAGATTGTTTGCAAATTTTTCTGTCCAGTTTTTGAAGATCTGTGTAAAAGTTTGTCTCAAGTAACCAAGAAGATATCAAGCATGCAAAATAGCAAGCAAGGGAAGCAAGCAATCATCTGAAAATAATGAACAAGGGAAAAAGAAACCTTGCACATGAACAAGCAATAGTGACTTATTGTGCTAATCCCTAGAAGTGCTATTGTGTATGTTCTAAAAAGTTTTTCAATAACGCACATATTCCTAGAAAAATTAAAAAAAATTGGCCTCACTAGGGTTTGTAGGAATGGTCTGACTCTGCAAATTTTGTGATCTCAAGAGGGTGAACTCCAGTCCAAGAAATTAATCAATCAGGAGCTGCTAGGGAGATCTGACAGCCCAACAAGAGACCACACCTGTGAAGATTTCCTCCACAAGGACATTTATATAGCTGCTGCTGCTACCACGATGAAAATGGCTATTACCGCTTGAGGTTTCATCCATGTGGTTGACCCAATTAAGGGAATGTCCACTACGGTTAACCCTCTCTAAAGGTGACTCACAAAAGATACCACAGGGGGACTAGATCAGATTCAAGGATCTGGGTTTTTGGTACTATCCAAAAAGGAAGTAGAGCATAATACCCTAACCTCTTCACTTCACCAAGACAAAGTAGACAGATTAATCTGACATGCTAAGACCAAGATTATCTCACAAAGATCTATGACGTCAACCACTTATGATCTATCAACCTCTCTGGAGAGAGAATGTATCAATCAAAAGTTGAAGACACATGAATCTAGTAGAACATGATACTTTCTCAGTACCTTCCCTACCTACAAGGGGATCCTTCATCAAGAAGAGCTTCACATGAATAAAAAAGTGAAAGAAGCTCAATCTCTCAAGATCATCCACAAATAGTGTTCATAGGGCCTATTTACTATGTGTAACAGATATGCAAAAGCAAATCTATGTTCATTTTATAGCCCAAAAATTGAAGTCTGATTTATGAAAGCAGGAAAGGCACTCAAGCTAGACACATGAGATATTTGTTTTATGTCCAAATTGAAATATTTTCAGATGTAGTAGAATACCTAAATTCCCTTGCAACGCGCTTAGTAGATTTTACCTAATTTTTAGCTTTGTTAAGCAATCCTGCGCAAGCAAGCCACAAACTCTCTGACAAGAAAACAATCAAATAAGATATGCAACGTATATTCAACTTATGAAAACCCTAAGGTTAGATCTAAAAATAAATTATTAGGATCAATAATAACCAACAACTAATCCAAATGACAACTCATATTATCCATTGAACCATGTGAAAAATAAGTGCATACCCATCACAAAATTTTATTTTTTTTGTTGCATTTGACCTAGTAAAAAAGATTTGATTTTTTTGATATGATTTCGGCCACAAAAATAGAAATGCAAAATAGAGACCCCTACTAAAAAATAGAGAGATTTCCAAAAATGTAAAAAATTTAGAAAAATCTCTTCATTTGTGCCCTAGACACCCATTTTACCAAAACATACCAGTTTTTGTAAATTGACTATTTGAGCTATTATATTGCATCCAAATTTAAAACACAAAGAATGGACCCCTATAGAATTTAAAGATCTTTCCGAAAATGTAAATTTTTTTGAGAAATATGTTGATTTGCATCACAAATTATTTTTTTCCAAAAAATCAAGAAAAAATTATTAAAAATTCAAAACATCTCAAATTTTTTTTATTGAAGCTTCCCTGATATGTCTCCAACCTATAAAAAAAATTTCAAACTAAAAATCCAAGCCGTTTGGGAGATAAAATTAACTCTTTGAAACTTTAGGGTTTTAGCTCCAAAAAAAAATCAAAACCAACATGTAAAGGTGGGTTGCCCCACGGTGGGTGCCAAAAATGTGTGTGTGAATTTTGTACCTAGCTGTAGACACAACACTTCAGTAAAACATTAGAGGTTAGCAAAAATCAAAATATGCAAATAAGAACAATATAGCTAACCAGATGATTTATTGCCTTCTAGTAGGTGTGAGTATGGTATTCTCAGATTAGATCGAGATCAATGACAATGCAACACCTAAATGAAGGATTTAAATGATGAAAGCAATAAAATATGAATGCAAATTAATCTATTTTTATTTATTTTTGATGTAATAAGATGACAAAAATTGATAATAAATTAATCTAAATGGATTGAAATGATACGCAAATTAAGCTAACAATGATATGAAATATGAAACTAGAATGAATTGAAATCAAGATTGATCTCACAAAATGTTGATTCACAAGAAGCTTGATGATTCCTTTGATGTCAATTCGCCAGAGTAAGTATGCAAATTTTGTGGATGATTTGTAAAGAGCTGAGCCTTGATTTTATAGAAATCCAAGGCTTGAGGGTGCATGGAAAAAGTCATAAATCACTCTTCATGAACTCAGGTTGATTTTTGAGTTAACAAGAAATTAGAAATAGATAACTCATAAAATCATGCAAAATCATGCAAGAACAATTTTTTAACTCAAATCAGAAGTTTAGATCAACTTTGAACTCAAAATAGATGTTGAGTTTCGAAAAGATAACAAATTGAATTGATTTTCTAATTTAAAGTTTAACTACTCTTTGAATGTGCACAAATAATCATGAATTAATTAAATAAATAAAGTGATTTATCTTCAACTTAACTGATTTTAAATTTAAAAATAACTGATTTGTGGGTTAATCACTTGTTTTAATCAAAATTTTATTCAAAACTATATTATTAAATATTGACAAATTAGATTTAATCAATTAAATAAATATTTAATCAATTATTCGTAGGAGATTTGATTTATTGTCAAAATCAAATAATATAATTAGGAATAAATAGAATTAAATCTAATTAAATAATTAAGTGGCATAATTAAATTAATTAATTAAATATTCATCATATTCAATTAATCAATTTTAGGATAAATATGATTTATCGCCAAATAATTATTAAATTAAAGATAATTAAATTAGGATAAAATAGGAATATTTCAAAGAATATTCTCTGATGCAGAATTAAGATAAAATCAATTAGGATTTCGATGAATTGATGTGCAGATGTGCCTTAGGTTAGGACATTTATGTCGATTTCGATCGATTTGTCGATTTAAGAGGTTAATGAACCTATAGCCCATTTTTGGGGTATTACACTAGTATGATCTGGTATGTTTGCTAGATCTATCAAGGAGACAAGTGAGTGTAATACCCCAAAAATGGGCTATAAGTTCATTAACCTCCTACATCAAAAAATTGAATGAAATCGACATCAAAGTCCTAATCTAAGGCACATCTAAACATCATCGAATCATAATTGATTATCTTAAATTCTGCATCGAGGAATATTCCTAACAATATTCCTAAATTGTCTTAATTATCTTTAATTTAATGATTATTTGGCAATAAATCACATTTATCCTAAGTTTGATTAATTGAATATTTTCATATTTAATTAATTAGATTTAATATCTTGCCACTTAATTGTTTAATTAAATTTAATTCTATCTATTATTAATTGTATTATTTAATTTTGACAATAAATCAAAATTCCTATCTTTAATTGATTAAATTCTTATTTAATTAATTAAAGCATGTTGTCATTATTTAATAATATAATTTTTAATAAAAGTTTGATAAAATAGTTAATTAACCCATAAATTAATTATTTTATTTCAAAAATCAGTTAAGTTGAGCATAAATCACTTTATTATTAAATTAATTCATAAATAAAACATGCACAATCATAAAAGCAGACAACTATCAATTATCAATTAAAGCTAAACTCTAATTTGAGTTAAAACTTAGCTTTTGCATGTTTTTGTGACTTAATTATCTGTTATTATCAGATAACTCAAAAATCAAGCTGAGTTATTTGAGTGATTTATGGCTTTCTTCCATGCACCTCCAAAGCCCTGGATTTCTATAAAAACAAGGCTCAGCTCTTCATAATTCATCTCATATTTCTGCACAATCACACTGGAGAATTGGAGGCTAAGGAATCAACTTGCAAATTCAAAGCTTTGTGAGATCAATTTCAATTGCATAGTTTTTATATCTTAGCATAGAATTTCATAGTTTTCATATCATTGTTAGAATCTTCATTGTTAGATCATTTAGCATTCATTTCATATCAGTTTTCAATAGCATTCATAGCATATCAGTTTATCATTCTTATTGCATAGAAAATATCAAAAAAATAGCTTAATTGCATTCAATCTCATATCTAGATCAATTGCATTCAAATCCTTCATTTAGGTGTCGTCTAGGTCATTGATCTCGATAACAATCTAAGAACATTAATCTCACACCTACTAGAAGGCAGTAAATCGCTTGGTTAGAGTAGATTTCAATTTTGCACGATTTTGATTATCACTAACCTCTAATGTTTTACTGAGTGTTGTGTCTATAGATCAGGTACAATTTTCACACACACATTTCTGGCACCCACTGTGGGGCCTTGAAATAGGTTTCCCTTCATTTCTATCAATTTTCTATCTTTTGAGGATAAGGGTTTCAAGGGTCCTGGTATACTCTGTAGGACGTTATTTTTTGTTTCTTTTTTGCTTGCAAAAAAGAATTTTTTTTTTTTTGGCACTTTTTCTATCAAGACTGTCCATACAATGTGATTTTTTATCATTCTATCCGTACTTCCGTACATCTCTGTATGAATTCTCACGCGAGATTTCACTTGCGTCGCGCGAAATTTCACTGGTATCATTTTTGTGTGCAAAAAATCACTTTCTCACGCGAGACTGCAGTTCCTTGTGCGAGACTTTATCTTTTATCGTGCGAGACTCAACTTCCTCAGGTGAGGCTTCATATTTTTGTCACGCGAGATTGTACTTCCTCGCGTGAGACTTCATCCTTCATCGCGTGAGATAGTACTTCCTCACGCGAGACTTCACTCTTCATCGTGCGAGACAGTGTTTCCTCGCGTGGGACCGCATTCTGCCTCGCACGAGATTTTGCTACAGAGACACATAATTTATAGATTTGTACTTTCAGATTATTGATTTCTAACGCTTACAGTTTGCTGTTGATTTGTCTTGGTTTTGTACTTTCAGACGTGTGCTAAATTTTGGATTGCAGAGTGTTGGATCTAAGGTATTCTTCTCAAGCTGATAATATTTCAATTTGGATCCTAAAACAAATCTCTTATGTGTCTGGCTTGTGTGCATCTTTTCATGCTTTGATCTATTTCTACACACTTGCATAATTGATACTAGGTTGTGACCCCTTAAGGATTCATTAAGTAGTCTTAGCATACTTGTGATTGATCTTGATTGCTATCTTAGGTTATTGGACTCGCTAATCCACCGGCCCCTCATTTCCGCCCCGTGGTTGCAATCTCAGCGCCATAAAGGGGAGGGGTCAATAGGACAGAAGTGTTAAGTGTTCCACTTGGCAACCCTTTTGTGCTTTTAGGAACTCACTTGTTTTCTAAGTTGGGGACTCATTTTCAGCTTGTGTGAGGTGTTAAGTGTTCCACCTTGTGGACTCATCTCATATTTTCTTTAAGCGTTAAGTGTTCCTCTTTCTGCTTTTTGGGTACTTTTGGTAGATTTTCTTTCGGGAATATATCTGTGCTCACATAGTAATTAGGCCCTATGAACACTATTCGTGATTCTTGAGAGATTGGATTCCTAGCGAAATCCTTCCTTGACGATGGAATCCTTGTAGGTAGGGAGGATACTTAGTGCGTTTCACATTCAACTTGGTTAGTGCATCTTCTCTTATTGATTGATACATTCTCTCTCCAGAGAGGTTGATAGATCACGTGGGGTTGATATCACGAGCTTTTGGTGAATCAAAATTGGTTAGTGCATTTTCTCTTATTGATTGATACAATCTCTCCTCGGAGAGGTTGATAGATCACGTGGAGTTGATATCACAGACCTTGGTGAAACAAACTTTGTCTTAGCGTGTCGAATTCATCTGCTTGCTTTGTTTGGGTTAAAAGTGAAGAGGTGTCAAAACCTTGAATCTGGAGCCAAGTCCCCTTGTGGTATAAATCTGTGAGTCACCTTTAGAGAGGGTTAACCGTAGTAGACAATCCCTTCATAGGGAAAACTGCATTGACAGAACCTCAAGCGGTAATAGCCATTTTCACCATGGTAGTGACAGCCGCTATATAAATATCCTTGTGGAAGAAATCTCCACGAGTATGGTTCATTGTTGGGTTGTCAGATCTCCCTAGCAGCTCTTGAAGATTAAGTTCTCGGACTGTGTCAAAACCCTGGTGCACCGGGATTGGAGTTCACCCCTTTGAATCATAAAAGTTGCAGAGTCAAACCATTACTAAAAACCCTAGAGAGGCCAATTTTTCATTTTCAGGTATATGTGTGTTATTGCAAAACTTTTCAGAACATACACAATTAGTACTCTCAGGGATTAGCACAATTTGGTCACTTGATTGTTCATGCGCAAGGTTGCTTTTGCCCTTGTTCATTATTTTCAGATGTGCTTGGAATCACTTGCTTGCTATTCTGTGTGCTTGTTTATCTACTTGGCTATTAAAAATGATCAAATCTGGTATAACCTTCAAAATCTAGACAGTACAATTTGCAAACAATCCAAAACTAAAGACCTTAAATTTTGCAAAAATTGACGTAAAATCTTTTTTGGAGTCAAAAGTCATTTCAGGAAGTCAAAAGTCGTACAAGTTTTGTCAACTGTCATTTCATTGCTACCCAACTATCGTACAAGTTTAGCAACTGTCATTTCATAGACTACCCAGTGTCGTACGAGTCTGCAGAGTGTCGTTTGGAAAAATTTGAGAGAGTTGTCAGAAATTGTCAAATTGCAAGATATCCAACGTTTCCAGCCTAGTTCCAGAATCTATCAAAAATATCATTGTGTCAGGAACAGAGCAATAGCTATTGAGCATTCTACCATTTTCTGAGATTGATCTTTTAAATCTGATCTAGCCTTCTATTTGATCAATTTGAGTCCTTTTTATCTCGTGTCAAAACCTTGTCATAACTATCAATCTTCAATCAATCAATCTTCAAAAATAGACTAAGTGTTGAGAACTCGTGTCCGCTATCTTTTGGGTGATCTATCCCATACATCTAGGGCACAGTTTCCTTCACCCACATCTCATTAGATCTTCAAAACTATCATAATCTTCAAAAGGTTGCGTCATCCGATTTTCTCGAATCAAATTGTTCTTCTGTTGTCTTCGTCCTTTTCTTTTGTTTCATTCAAAGTTAATGGTGGAGACCAAAGCTTCTTCACATAAGAAATTAGAAGAAACATCTCAGAACTTACTTTTGACCAATACCCCAGGTCCAACTCTTGAACAACTCATCAAGTCAGGTATCTACGAAGATGAGGGTCTCGGTAACTTTTGATTGAAAATTGGTTACATACCTCCTTTATCAACTCACAGAGGTAATCAGCAAACTCCTCCTCAATCTATTCCAGAGAGTCCAAAAACTCCTATCATGTCTCAAGCAGGGACAAACCACGATTCTCTAGGAGGAGGATCCCAAGGACCCCATTCTCAACATAATGCCGACCAAGAATCTACACCCTCTGAAATCCATCGATGTCAGAATGATGATGAATTCAAGAGAATGATGAGGTATTTCTTGAAAGTGGATAGAGAGGCATACTTTTTGCAATTAGCCCAGGAAGGAGCTAAACTTCCTCCTCACTTCAATGTCGAAGATATCATCACGCATGAGGAAGAAACTCTGATGATAGACATAATGAACTAGCTGCACGCTATGCAGGTCAAAATGAATAAAATTGAGAAAGAGAAGGAACCCAAGGAATTCTCCATGGAGGCCCTTTGTCCTTTCCCTTTTGACAAAGACTTGTATATGCCTCCATTTCCAAAGAGAGTGGAGATGCCAAAGTATGACAAATATGATGGACACTCTGATCCTCAAGATCATGTCAGAGAGTTCTGTATGCAATCCATGGAATTCATGCATGAACCGACTTATCTGATGTGTCTTTTTCCTAGATCCTTGGGAGGAGCATCCATTCAATGGTTTTCAAGATTACCTTCTACGATCAAAACTTTTGAGGAATTGATTAAATTGTTTTATCAACAATATTCCTACAATATTCAACATCTGATTACCATGATCGATATCTATAACCTCAAGCAATATCCAGGGGAATCATTCCTAACTTTTCTCAAGAGGTGGTGAAAGAAGTTTTCTCTATATGCTAGACCAATTCCCGAAATGGAGAAACTTGAAATATTTATCAATAACCTTGTTCCAGAGCTCAACTATCCATTACAAATGCAAGATCATGTATCTTTTGATAAAATGGTGGATAATGCAATCAAGATTGAGAAAGTACTTGTTAAGAAAGGAGAAATCACACTTCAAAAGGACAAGTCTAAATTTGGATCTAGCTCAAAAGATAAAAACAAGAGCTGGAATAGAAACAAAGGTATCATCTCTGATGGTGTTGTTGACACTATCCGCACCCCATCAAAGGCACCGGCCTACAATCTCACCCTTGCCACCAAATCCATTGAAGCTTCAGAGCAAAACTCTACTGAACCATCTCCAAAGAAGCCATTCAAATGATGGGATAATAAATGAAAGTTTACTCCCCTCGGAGAATCTTTGGAATATACCCTGAAAACCCTGATAGCTGATAACATGATCTCTTTACCACCAATCTGAAACCCTGATCCGGATCCAAAACCATATTGGTGGAAAGATAATGAATTCTGTGCTTTCCATTGGACTAAAGGCCACAAAACTAATGGATGCTTCCACTTGAAGCATACCATTCAAGACTTGCTAGATCAAGGGGACATCACAATCGATAATCCTACCAGCAATAATGATCACACAACATTTACAGAACCATTTCCATAACATGGCAAGGGAGTTTCCACTTCTCAGCCTAACATGGGGGCAAAAGTCAAGTATACCTACCCTGGAAACAATGTTGTCATCAATATGGTTGAGCCATGTCTCTCTGAGAGCTGCAATGTCATCACAATTGTGTGAAGAGACCAAAATCATTCCTCAACTAATGCAGTTACCAGATCAAAAGCTCAGGCTCATTTGAAAGGACAAACACCAAGTTCATCTAATGTCCCTAAGATACCTTTCAATCTCACATCTGCTTCTAAACAGAAGGCTGCCTCAAAATCTTCCAATCCAAAGGATACAAGACCTACATCTTACAGCATTGTCCAACAACTCCAGCATACCAATGCCAAAATCTCTATGTTTGAGTTACTTCGAATATCTCCAGCTCATAGAGATATCCTAGACAAAGCTTTGCTCGGCTCTAATGTTCCTGATGATCTAGATCTAGACAGGTTCCAGACTATGGTTGGTCATCTAATGTCTCCGCAATATATCTCCTTTTTAGAAGAAGATGACAACTCCCTAAGCCACCCACATAATCAGCCCTTGCACATAGAAGTCTTGATCTAGAACCGTCGAGTCAAATATGTGTTGATAGATGGGGGCGCAGGCCTCAACATTTGTTCTTACAACTTAATCACATAGTTGGGATTCTCAGAGATGGCTATTAATCCTCGAAAGAAGATCACCATAAAAGCCTATGATGAACAAGAAAGAGCTTCTAAAGGCACCATTGTCTTACCCATCTAAGTGGGTCCGGTCATCAAAGATACCACATGTCAGGTGCTTGATCTACCATTGGCTTACAATATCCTTCTAGGGAGACCCTGGATCCATGAAATGCAAGCCATTCCTTCTACGTACCATCAATGCTTGAAATTTCCCTATGAAGGAGTGGAGGTTACTATCCCAGCAGATCTGAGTACAACTTGCAATACATTGAAGGAAAGTGCCGATAAGCTTGTTCCCAATAACAGAGAATCTTCCATCAAGCAACAAAAGGTGGCTTCCACATCCAAGATGGAAGACATTGCTAAAGAGATCCATATCAAAGAAAATGGGATGGGAGAATACACTATAGAGCCAGTCTTGTCTCTGACATCTCTCCCTATCTCGCCCAAGTCATATGGACAATCTTTGAAGCAATCTAAATTAGAACCTAAGGAACCTATGGAAGCATACAAAAGAAATTTTGTGGCGGAGCAAGTATCCAAACAAGAATTTGAAGAGGATGAAGCTGTGCTTGCATGGCTATACAAAGATGATTCTGAATCCCAAATTGTTCAAACTAGCAAATTTGTAGCACCTACAATCCCTTCTAATTCATATGGTCTAGGGAACAAATTGATAGCCAAGATGGGATATTCCGGTCAAGGACCTCTAGGAATTAGAGGAAAGGGTCTTGTGGCACCCATTTCACATATTGGTAGAGCCAACAAAGATACTGGTGGATTAGGCTTTCAGAAGAAACCCTATCATCTCAAAGGTGGTTGTTCTCATGTCATAGAACAAATTGCACCAGGAGAACCCCTTCTCAAGAAAGAAGAGATAGAACCCTCAGATGATGATTCAGATAGTTTAGAACTCATCCCCTATGAAAAATTGCCTAAAGAGATCAAAGATCTTCTTGATGATAAAGATGATCCTATCAGAAGAATTAATGTAGTAGAAACACAAGAACCTACTATAGTGCAAGAGATGGTTGCACCACAAGAACCAACTAATCTCGAAGGCAATCAAACTGATCAAGAAGAAGGGGATAGTTATTCTGACACTGATTCCCATGAATATGAATTCATGTTAGAGACTGAGGGTAATCCTTCTTGGGGTATTCATCCTGATTTCACACATTTTTTAAGATTTCCTAGAGATCCTGAATTAGAAGCTGAGTCAAATTTCTATGAATGGGGTGCCATTCTAGAAGAAGATGAGCTTATAACAGAGAAATATATTGATGTTATTCACCAATATTTATCTCAACCCAATCTAGGTCTAGAGCAAAACAATGAACTTAACATGTCTGATCCACCTATGGCTGAAGAGGACTCCCATGATGATGTTGAGCCTATTCATGAATTGAACATTTTGAGCTATAATATCACCTTTGAACTTGAGCGTCGGGTTAGGGCCAATGATGACATATCCACATCTGTGAACACCATATCCCAAGCCTTTCCCACTTTGACTATCCAACACCCTGATCTTATCGACCAAACTTCCACAAACCCAAACCATAGTATGTATACCTTCTCGAATGACTATGCCCTTGCCTGCTACCTCAATGTAGTTGAGCCTATGAGTACTTCCATCAGTGAACCGAGTGTCAGCATGATTGAGTCGGACATCAAATATCTTAGTTAGAAAAACAAGAGTAAAAAGAAAAAGAAAAAGAGTTCTGAGGGTGAAAACCACTTTGTGGCAGTCTCAGAACTGACAAAAGTAAAAAGAAAAGATGTATCTGAAGGTGAAAACCTCTCTGAGGCACCTAAGGATGAGATATTTGATGTCCTTCTGAGTCATTTATAGGATAGATCTCCAGTTCTGATTGAGCCCACTCAATCCATCAATTTGGGTACAACAGAGGAACCACAATTGGTACATGTAGCACAATCTCTATCAGAAGAAGAGAAACAGAAATTCACTACATTCTTAGCAAAAAAAAAGATCAATTTTGCATGGAAATATTTAGATATGCTAGGATTGGATCCCAATCTCATTATGCACCATCTATCCATTACTCCTGGAGTAAAACCAATCAAGCAAAAATTGAGAAAGATGCATCCTCATGTTGCACTCTTAGTCAAAGCAGAACTAGAAAAACTCTTAAAAGCTGGATTCATCCGTGTCATAGACTATGCTGAGTGGATCTCTAACATTGTACCTATTTCAAAACTAGATGGTTCAATCAGAGTGTGCACGAACTTTAGAGATGTGAATAGAGCATGCCCTAAGGATGACTTTCCACTACCTAACATTGATATGATAGTGGACATGACTGCGGGCTATGAAATGTATTCCTTAATGGATGGCTTTTCTAGGTACAACCAAATCAAAATTGCTCTAGAAGATCAAGAGAAAACAACTTTCACATGTGCATGGGGAACCTTCTGTTGGAATGTTATGCCATTCGGACTCAAAAATGCTGGAGCTACATATCAAAGAGCAATGACATCTATTTTTCATGATATGATGCATAGAACAATGGAGGACTATGTTGATGATACCTTGGCAAAATCAATGATCAGAACTGAACATCTAACTGACTTGAGCATGATCCTAGATAGAATTGAAAAATTTAGTCTCTAACTAAATCCTAAGAAGTGTGCTTTTGGTGTCACTTCTAGAAAACTCTTAGGATACATAGTTTCAAAGAAAGGCATTGAAGTTGATCCAGCTAAAGTCAAGGCTATAATAGAGATGCAACCTCCCACAAATATCAGTCAAATGAGGATGTTGCAAGGCAGAGTTCAATCTATCAGAAGATTCATATCACAGCTAGCGGACATATCACAACCTTTTACAAAAACATTACATAAAGGTGTGACCTTTGCATGGAATGAAGAATGTGAGAACAACTTTAACCATATCAAGAAGTATCTATCAAATCTGCCTATCTTGATGCCTCCTATTTATGGGAAGCCATTTATCTTGTATGCCTCTGCAACAACCACATCACTGGGGGCATTGCTAGCACAGCATGATGAGAACAAGAAAGAAAGAGCCATCTACTATATCAGCAGAACTTTAGTGGCCTATGAGAAGAACTACTCAATGATAGAGAAGGCATGTCTAGCTGTGATCTTTACATCATAGAAACTGAGACACTACATGTTAGCTCATACTACTCATTTGGTAGCTAAAATTGATCCACTGAAATATCTCCTAAGCAAAGCTGCCCTCACAGGTAGACTAGCTAAATGGGTCATGCTCTTGAGCGAATTTGACATTGAATATGTTGAAAGAAAAGCTATCAAAGGACAGGTCATTGCTGATCAATTAGCTGAAGCACCACTGTTTGATAATACACCCATGCAAATGGAATTTCCCGATTCCTCTATCATGCACCTCTCTTCTAGAGCATGGCGGTTATTCTTTGATGGGTCCTACACACAGAATGGATCTGGAGCAGGCATATTGTTCATCACTCCTCAAGGATACTCGATACCCAAAGCATTCAGACTAAAGTTTCCTTGCACAAATAATATTGTTGAATATGAGGCACTTCTCAATGGTATGAAAATGACAATACAGTGGAAAGTTACAGAGATGCACATCCATGGAGACTCACAATTGGTTATCCACCAAGTCAATGATGTGTACCAAACCAAAGAATAAAATGCTCATTCCTTACAAGATAATGGTAGATGATTTAAAGAAATACTTCATCTCTATCACATTTGAGCAAATACCCAAAATGGAGAATAAGGCTGCCGATGCAATGGCGACACTATCTACTCTCTTACAGCAGCCCAAACATGAGCTACGTTACGAGTTCCTAGTGGAAGCCCTATCCTATCCTGCATATGACTCCCCTGAAACCCACATGATCTACACTGTTGTAGGTTATGACTCATCTCGCTACAAAAATTTGTTCTCCTATCTCCATGACCAAATCATCCCTGAGTCCTTTAACCATTTTGAGAAATGAAAACTTATCTGATCCGCATCTTGATATGTCATCATTGGTAATGACCTATACAAACAAGGTCTAGATGGTACACTGCTTAGATGTTTAGAACGGGAAGAGTCTCAATGTGCATTAGAGGAAGTCCATGAGGGTATATGTGGGTCACACTCGAATGGTTTAACGTTAGCTCGAAAACTTATTAGGGCTGGGTACTATTGGCCTGAAATGGAGAAAGAGGCTATTAAATTTGCTAAAAACTGTCAACAGTGTCAAGTACATGGCAACTTGATTCATGCTCCAGGGAGAGATCTAATTCCCTTTACTACACAATGGCCTTTTCAAAAATGGGCATTTGATCTCATAGGTACTATCCATCAACACTCTTCTAATGGACATACCCATATAATCACAGCTACAGATTATTTTACAAAATGGGTAGAAGCAGTTCCTCTAACACAAGCAACGGGGAAACAGATCTCTATGTTCATCCTGAACTACATCATTTGCCGATATGGGATCCCTCATTCCATAGTCACAGACAATGGGGGACAATTCAAAAACAAGGACCTAGATGACTTATGTTGCAAATTCAAGATTACTCAACATTGGTCATCTATCTACTATCCTCAAGGGAATGGACAAGCTGAAGCTTCAACCAAAAATCTCTTGAAAATCTTGCATAGAACGGTGAATAAAATAGGAAGAGACTGGCATTTGATGATCAATCCAGCTCTCTGGGCATACAGAACTAGTATCAAAACACCTACAGGGGCTACACCTTTCACTTTAGTTTATGGGTCTGAAGCGGTACTACCTATTGAGGTTGAAATCCCATCACTCAGAATTAGAATGCATGGACTTGTCACTGATGAAGACTACAGAGTGTCTAGGTTACAAGAACTTGAACTACTAGATGAGCGTAGACAAGCAGCGTATGATCATCTTAGAGTATATCAGAAGAGAATGTCTAGAGGCTACAACAAGAAAGTCAGACACAGAGAATTTCAGGTTGGCGATCTAGTCTTAAGAGAAAATCCTAAAAATCAATCCCAACGAGAACGCAAGGGGAAGTTCAAACCCAACTGGCTAGGTCCCTTTATCATCACTGCTACTTTTGGTTCTGGTGCCTATCAACTCTCAATGACTGAAGGAGAACAGCTCTGAGAACCAATCAATGTTCTCCATTTGAAGAAATTCTATGCCTAAGGCATTCAGTGCTTGGTAAATGTCCTGAAAAAATCTTAAAAATTAGAAAAAGTCCTTAAAAATGAACATCTTGGTGAAAATCTAGCAATAGGCACCTTGATGATTCACAAAAAAATAAAAAAATATCAAAAATTCAAAAAAATTGAAAAAAAATGAAAAAATACAAAAAAATGAGAAAAAGAAAAAGTGCCTTGGTGAAAACCTGGAAACAGGCGCCTTGGTAGCAGAAATAGAATCTTTGCCAAGATGGTGAAAACCTGGAAAATGGGTGCCACTTGTTCAAAATGCTCCATCTATTAGCACAATCTTGGTCTTTCCCAGCTTCCAGTCTTGCTTTAGTTTGTACATATCTCCCGGTTTGTTTCTGCATTTTCAGTTTTCAATAAGTCGGTCTGTACATCAATCAGCTCAAGCGTCTGTATCCTATCAATGTTTAACACTTGGGGGAAATCAATGTCATATCCTATGGTCTCCAATGTATCTTAGATGTATCCTATCTGGTCAGAGTCCTTTGCAGCTTCAAGTTGAGTCAGTCAGTCAGCCTTGTCTCCAGAAAGGATTTTGCATCTATAACAATGCAATTAAACTCAAACTAAAAACAATCTGTGCTTCATACTTTTATCTCCTTGTATGCTTACTGATTCGCATTGAGATTTTTGCATATTGTTTCCCTTTGAGCTCTTCGATGATGTCCTTTATAGGATTTAGAGAGTGATGACTGGGGGCATAATCTTTTCTTTGTTTTCTGCTCGTATGTGAAAATCTAACAACTTTGGAAATTCTGGATTGAAATGGTGTCTGCCTGTAAGAGCCTCTATCTTGAATTGGATGGCCATGCATACCTCGACCATTGATACCTGGAAAATTCAAGGAAGTTTGATCTAACTATTATCTTTTTGAAGTGAATTCTTTCTCCTACTGTGAAACGCGATCTTGCCTAAGGATGTGAATGATAAAGGGTCACTACGGGTAATTCACATTGGATTTAGAATGATCTCTTGACTGTTTGATGTGTTTTCAATGCAAGGCGTACTCAGGTCATCACGACGTGTATGTTTTGATGCTTGTACAAATTGCTATATAAAAATGGACATGATATTCAGGTCATCCTGGCATTTGTGCCTTGATGCTTATATCTAATCTGACATTCTGAAAATAAAGTCAATATTCATATATCCATGGTTGTTGTCTAGTGAGTGTTGTATTGATTCTTGTGCATACAAATCGATATTCATATGTCTATGGTTTCATAGCTAGTGGGCATTGTATTGATTTATCCGGTTACCTAAAAGTTCAATGATGATAACAAATCGACATATGATCAGTGACTATGTCCTAGGTCTTAGGTTGCATTTCATATTGCATGCTTCTTTGCATTTTGCATGTTGCATGATCTCACAATGATTAAATGAACTTCAATGCTTAAATGATTCTTCAAATCGCATCTTCAAGTCTAACAAGAACTGAATCTCACACGAAGGTTCCTCCAATGAAATAGCAAGTAGAATCCTTTTTTGGGATCAAAATTCAAATCTGAGATCATTCATATTATTAATTGCTTGCATAATCAACCTTCAATCATCACAGAAATCTAGTATTCAACTTAACTGATTATCTAACATCAAACTATTGAAATTTCAACTTGGTCAACCATGGTCAACTCATGGTCAAACCTAGTCACATTTGGTCTCCAGGACCTCCAAACAATGTAGAACGCGTTCTTGGACGTGTATAACCACTTTTCAAATCAATTAACATGCTTCTCAACTATCAACACTGACTTTTCTTGTCAGATTTCAATTTTAATCCCGAAGGGGGCATGGTATTGCATATCATTCAAAGTCTGTAATCAAATTTGAAATCATATCTTTTTGTATCTATCAATATCTTTCATCAGTAATCAAGACAAACAATCACGTCTAGTTGCTGATTCATCAAAAGTCCTCATCACTCGGGGCAAATCTATCATCACTTGGGGCATATCAGATTCATCGATCCATATCAATCTGGTATTCTCTTAATCTTGTAAACTATATCAATTTTTGCAACCATCTGATCATAGTGTTCTTTCCTTGGTTCATCGGCAACTAAAGGATTCAGATGTAATACCTGCTAGTTCTGCTAAGACAATCGAGTCTAGAACGGGTCACTCACTTCTTATCAATCCTAAGGTTCAGAATCAGGCATTTTGACACTTTTTCGCAATCATAGGTTCATCGCTGCTATAGTGAACATTATCTTTGGTCATTCAGGACCTATTATCTCCATATCAAATCAATATCAATCAGCTTCTATCTCATATCAATTATCAATTTCAAACATCAGTTTCATATCTTTATCAAACACAGACTATCTTTGAACCACTGCGCTTTGCACAGTAATTCAAAGAGGGGCAAAATGTAATACCTCAAAAATGGGCTATAAGTTCATTAACCTCCTACATCGACAAATCGAACGAAATCGACATCAAAGTCCTAATCTAAGGCACATCTAAACATCATCGAATCATAATTGATTATCTTAAATTCTGCATCGAGGAATATTCCTAACAATATTCCTAAATTATCTTAATTATCTTTAATTTAATGATTATTTGGCAATAAATCACATTTATCCTAAGTTTGATTAATTGAATATTTTCATATTTAATTAATTAGATTTAATATCTTGCCACTTAATTATTTAATTAAATTTAATTCTATCTATTATTAATTATATTATTTAATTTTGACAATAAATCAAAATTCCTATCTTTAATTGATTAAATTCTTATTTAATTAATTAAAGCATGTTGTCATTATTTAATAATATAATTTTTAATAAAAGTTTGATAAAATAGTTAATTAACCCATAAATTAATTATTTTATTTCAAAAATCAGTTAAGTTGAGCATAAATCACTTTATTATTAAATTAATTCATAAATAAAACATGCACAATCATAAAAGCAGACAACTATCAATTATCAATTAAAGCTAAACTCTAATTTGAGTTAAAACTTAGCTTTTGCATGTTTTTGTGACTTAATTATCTGTTATTATTAGATAACTCAAAAATCAAGCTGAGTTATTTGAGTGATTTATGGCTTTCTTCCATGCACCTCCAAAGCCCTGGATTTCTATAAAAACAAGGCTCAGCTCTTCATAATTCATCTCATATTTCTGCACAATCATGCTGGAGAATTGGAGGCTGAGGAATCAACTTGCAAATTCAAAGCTTTGTGAGATCAATTTCAATTGCATAGTTTTTATATCTTAGCATAGAATTTCATAGTTTTCATATCATTGTTAGAATCTTCATTGTTAGATCATTTAGCATTCATTTCATATCAGTTTTCAATAGCATTCATAGCATATCAGTTTATCATTCTTATTGCATAGAAAATATCAAAAAAATAGCTTAATTGCATTCAATCTCATATCTAGATCAATTGCATTCAAATCCTTCATTTAGGTGTCATCTAGGTCACTGATCTCGATAAAAATCTGAGAACATTAATCTCGCACCTACTAGAAGGCAGTAAATCGCTTGGTTAGAGTAGATTTCAATTTTGCACGATTTTGATTATCACTAACCTCTAATGTTTTACTGAGTGTTGTGTCTATAGATCAGGTACAATTTTCACACACACAGTGAGTGAGAACTATATCCATTATAATATTTTGGTATTGATGTAGTGGGGGTGGAGATTATTAATTAATAATTCAGGTAATGATCCAAAGTACAAAACTTTGTGGGATACACATATACCTACTCCTCTAACATATCTAGGTGTTCCACTTCTAGTTGAGATGGGTCAGCAACATAGACATGTTTGAGATTAGAGGTGTAGATGGTGAGTGAGAGGAATGCATGGAGGTGGTGTTAGAAGTCATAGAAAAGGTAAGAATAGTAGAGGGAGAGGATATGGAGATGATAGAGGAGATGGACAAGATGAAGGGGCCATGGAATTGCCCTTTTTGCAATTTATGCCCTAGTGTCTATGGAGGAGGATATAGAGATGGATGTGGAGGAAGAGAGATAAGAGGAGAGAATCTTAGGGGAGTCAAGTTTAAATAAATATACTTCAAATGAATCAATCTCATAGATCCACACTCAGAGGAGTTAGAAATAGGATCTCAAAGAAAAATTGGATTTTGCAAAGGTAGAAAGGGACTCACTACATGTGGAGAGGGAAAATAAAATGACTGTGGTAGCATAGGCATATCATTATGTGTAAACATATATTGGTAGAATAGAGAACATGAATATGCCAGTGACACTAGATTAGATGTATCTAAATATTAGATACTATAGGTAAGTATATGAGCATATTATTCATCTAGATTAGAGGGATCCTAGTTATACAATGACCCAGTGTCGTGGTCATTCTTATAGTCATAAAAGTAGTAGGGGTGTTATGGGACCAACGAGGCCACCTTTCTCAACAGAGAGGGAACCTTCTTGATAGGTTGATTCAGGACCATTTGGGGATGGGTCAATTAGGTCTACTTACTCAAGGGGTGAGGTAACATAGGTTGACATATATTTTTGATAGACATTTGTTATATTGAACTTGTGAGCTTTATTTTGACATACATTATGACTCTTTACTTTGACACATTGCATACACACACACACACAAAATTATGATTACATATATATAGGATTCTCATATTCTATTTTGTAGGTAACTCCATTTTAACAACTTTCATAAATAGATTGAGTTGTATAGGTTTATCATATCCTATTTGGGTGGTATCTCCACAAAAAAAATGCATAAACATATTGAGTTGTTTTAACAACTCAACCTATTCATACAAAATATATACTAACATATATAAAAACCTATAAAAACCCTACTAAATTAATTTTTTTATGCATCATATGATGCAATTTTTCCAACATAAACATCCATAACATTGTGATATTGTATTTATGCCCTAGATCCAAATGTAAAAGCATAGAATTTAACATCATGTAATCATAAGTCATCAGATTACATGTATCTCATATATAATAATCATATAGAAACTTCATATACCATAAGCATCATAGAAATGTTAATCACATCATAGACCATCATAAGAATAAAGCATGAGCATTTCTATGATGCTTATGATGGTCTATGATGTGATGAATGCTTATGGTATATGAAGTTTTTATACAATATTTATCTATATGAGATATGTGTAATATGATGACTTATGATTACATGATGTTGAATGTTACACTTTTGCATTTGGATCTAGTGCATTAGTACAATATTTATGTTGGAAAAATTACATCATGGGATGCATTAGAAATAATTTAGTAGGGTTGTTATAGTTTGTTATATAGGTTAGTGTATTAGTGGTATGAATATGTTGAGTTGTTAAAACAACTCAATATATTTGGGAAAGTTTTTTCTGGAGTTACCTACAAAATAGGATTATTTTTATTAAATGAAAAATAAGAAGCATGTATTATTTCAATGTGTTGAATTATTTGTAGCTTCATTTGTATTTGATTAGATTTTATAATATGGTATCAGAGTAGTCAATGGATCCTAATCCTTAAGTGAAAACAAGTCTTTATTTTTTAAGAGATTTTCCTTGAGGAATTTACTAAATATACAATTGTATTTTTCTTTGTAGAGGAGACACCTAGCTCCCAAAACATGTGTTTGATATCAATGAAGGAGATTGTGTGTTGAGGTTTCTAGTTTTCTTCCTATGCTAGAGATATGATAGCTCATGAAATGCATGAATTATAGTTTCTAAAAAAATGTGGATCATTTTTTAATTGCATAGTAAACGATAGGAGTCCATGCACCAATTGGTGATTTACACACACCATGACTAGTAACTGGTGATTAGATAATGCAAGTCAAAATGTGAAAGAACACTAAATCATGGAAGAAATGCTTGATCCATAGTTGAAAGAAGAAATTTGTATAGATAGAGAGGGGTTTATTGAGAGACCTAGTAAAATATAAAATAAATGGTCACTGAATGAAAAAAAATTATGTAACTAAAATTAGCATACCATGATTTGTAGAAATAGGAGATCAAGAGAAATGATGCATCTGGTGTTGTATCACCATTGAAAGGTGTTTTAGGCATGTTCAACAATAAAATTATATTCTCAATTTAGTTATGATAATGTATGTGCTTGTGTTTCTTTTTCATTATGGTTCATCGGGGAATCTCCTACCAATCAACCATTAATTTGGTTGCCATTATTTTGTGTTGCTTAGTGTGGTATTTGTAACAAATCAATTAAAGTTTGTTATGAGATTAACATTATCAAATTAGTACAACCAAATAAAGATTTTTGAATGGAAAATTTAGATGTTTGTGTGGATGGCCACAAATTTTTGTAGTGTTTCGTAGAACTTGATATGTTGGTGTCGATCTAAGCCTTATCCATAGCTTCTTCTATTTGTATTACCTATTTATTTATTCAAGGAGAGATTCAAACAAGTGAAATATTGTTTGGAGAGATTGAAATAGTTCTATAATGGAGTGAAAGATGCATAGAGACTTAAACTAGAGATTTAATGCGATTCCTAGTCAACAAGGTTTTGAGAGAATTTTTTGCTAAAGTTTCTCTCTCAATTTCATACCATTTTATTACCATTGGTGTAATGATCAAAGCATAGAGGAAGGGAGAAAATTAGAGTTATGGATGGTGGAATAATTTTTTTTTGGTCATCCTACTATGTTCAAGCAAGTCAAGTTCTCGCAAATATTAATCTGGGAAAATATTTAGTCTCTTAAAGCCTATACTCATAGATTGAGTATTTCAAAAAAAATTATTAGTTCTTATGCTTTAGTTTTAAAATTAAATACTAATATTTTTAGAATTGGGCCCATTTTCACAAGTCATTAATAATCATGCCATCAAAATTGTCAAAAAATAATAAAAATATTATTTCAATTGTAATTGGATGTACTCTCGGTTGTACATAACATTTATTTTGTTGGGCAGTGGATAATTGAAAAAATGAGCCTCAAAATACACATTTTCTAATTAATTAGAAAATCAAATGGAGGAAAGAGGTACAATAGGCTAGAGGACATTCTACAACCTCTCATCAATCACCGATGATGGGGTCATAAATTGCATTAGTGAAAAAAGTAGTTTTTCCAAAATGACTAAAGTCAAGATCAGTTTCTAGGTGGCAGAAACATCCATCTCATATCATTTATGATTAGAGTGGCAATGACCTATGATGGTGGCTACATATGCAAAGAGGGCTTCATGTTCAAGTTTGTAGTTAAGGTTAAATGTGTATGTCCCCAATCACTATTGTTGGTTGTTTGTGAATGGATGTGTTTATCCCTATTCATGAGATTATATAAATAATAGGATGTGTTTGTACCTAATCACAAGAGTTGGTGATTATGATTGGATGGGTGTGTCCCCTATTATAATTGTTGTGAGAAGATGTGTGTCTCTCTGTTCATAACCCTAATGTTGGATATATACATTTGTCCCTATCCAAACTTGATGTAATACATTGGGTAGATGTGTTTGTCCCTATCCTCGATTACATGGATAGATGTTCTTGTCCCTATCATTGGATAAAAGTATAGTAAGCATGGTGAGGCTATTTCTACCATTGCTTGTCATGAGTATATGTGTATGACCCTACTCATACCTTATGATAAACTATTGAAATGTGGTCATCTAGTATTATCGGTCAAATATCCCCATTTGGAGAATGATGCAATATGTGGGGATGTTGGAAATATTACATCATATGATGCATAAAATAATAATTTAGTAGGGTTGTTATAGTTTGTGTAGACACCTAAAATTGTCTCATGTCTACAAGCAACAATTTTACTTTCATCTTAATTAATTAATTAATTAATTATATTATTTAATTAATCAATATCATCCACTTTAATTAAATAATCTTTATTATTTAATTAAATACTTTTTCTATTTTCCCTCATAATTAAATAATTTTTAATTACTAAATCTTCTACAGTTAAATAAATTTTTAAATTTATTTAAATATTCATTTTCTTCAAAGAAAGCAAAGTCTCTTAAAAATAAATAAAATCTTTATTTTATTTATTTATCTCAATCTTCTATAATTAAATAAGTTCTTTAATTTATTTAATTATTCATTTTTAAAAGATTTAAAAAATAAAAATAAAAAAATCTTTATTTTATTTATTTATTTCAAATCTTCTCCAATTAAATAAATTTTAAAATTTATTTAATCACTTATTTTTTGAGGAAAACAACTTTCTCTAAAATAAATAATTTTTTTATTTTATTTATTATTTTCTCATGCACATGATTGAATATTTTTTTAATTATTTAATGCTAATTAAGTCTTCAATTCCATCCACATCTTAAATAAAGCAGTCAATTTTATCCTTTTTTCCTCACCATAAATCGGCTTTATTGAATCTCGTATGTCAAAAATAAATCATTGCCTTTTAATCTGAACCATCCATTAAGTCCTAAAATCTTGTTATCCACAATTTTGTAATCGCAAAATGGGAAACCCTACGCAATTTTTCATAGATTTGTATTTTAAACTCTCTAAGTTAGGCATTCTAAAGGCATTTTTCGAAGGCAATTGGCTATACTCTGAACTGGCCTAAGTTTCTCGTCCTATAGATGTCATTTTTAGATATTTTTGTCGAGTTTTTCTTTGTCTTTTTTTGCAATTTCAAGTTTTATTTTCTTGATTGCAAGTGCTTGATTTTTGAAAATATCAAGTCTTTGATCAATTTTTCTTGGTTAGTTTGATTGTTTTTGTTTCTCTTCACATCTTAAGTCTTTTTCTTATCAAATCCCATTCATTTTGAGATATTGCAGGCTTAAATACATGCTATATTTTAAGAGAAAATAAAAGATGAAGTTACTTGCAATCGGGTTTTTAAAGCCCAATTGGAGGTCATGATTCCTTGTTTAAAAACCTATAATATTTAATCAAAAGACCAAAGGCTTCTTATATAGTTGGGCTTTTTAAGAACCATTACAAATTGTTTTTGGAAGGCATTTTCTTGTAATGGAAGAGTTGAAGCTTGACATTGCATTTGCATAATTACAATATGTTTATTAAAACATGATTTCCTTCTCCTTTAGCCATCATTTTTGTTTTGAAAGTTTATTTTCTTTGCAAAGTGGAGTTTAAATCTTGACGTCAACCTTCCATTATCATTTTGCAAGCATAGGAGTTATTAAAAATGTTGAGGTTGGAGTCAGGCTTTTAAAGTCCAACCACAAACATTACTTATTGAAAGCACAAAAATGACTTGCAAGAGACTCTAGAAAGGCCTATACAGGACTAAATGACAACATTTAGAATTTTAGTTGAGAAATTCATGCGTCTAAGCTTTCTTCTAGGGTTCTAAGACCCAAAATTGAAGGGCTATGTTAGTGCAAACTTTAATAGTGGAAAGATATGTTCTTCCATTGGAGTTTTGTTGCAATTTTATCTTCCAAAAAAATTGCCATGTGTTGAAAAATGCCCATAAATAAATGTCTCTATTCTTTGCAACCATTTTTTGTATAAAATGAGGTTTTCATATATTTTCCATAGTCATTTTTGTTATTTAAACATGGTTGCATCTTCTTCAATCATAGTCTCATTTTCTTGTTTTTGTTTTATCTCTATGCTAGGGTTTCCAAATATGGAATTTTTGTCAAAAATTTTTTTATATGTGTAAAGATTCATGTTCTTCCTTTCATGGCTCTTGTTATTTTCATCATCATTAGTTTTGAAAGGTAGCTAGTCAGAGGATAGGATCTTGAATGTGTCAAATATGGGTAGTGATCTACTCAAGATTTTAGATAAAGAATGTGTCTATCGTTAGATAAGGATAACAATGATTTTACTATCAAGACAATGACAAAAGTACAAGAAATTCAAAGCTTGTATTTCCTTAACATCAAAAAGAACTTCCACTATATCCAAGTGTTCATTAACACAAGGAGTCACTATTTCAGGAGATAACATGATACATAGGTGTAGTCACAAAGTTTTGAAGGCAATAGGATTTATTGTCATGAGAGAAATCAAGAACATTATCAACTACTATGAAGAGAAATGACAAGGAATAATACTATTACACCATGCAAAGAGGCGGTTTTCATGACTATCATGAAAGGTAACATGACCACTATTGTTGAGGGAATAGGGATTAGAGATTATAACAGTGATTATCATTATTTTGAACAAAAAAAAATGACAATGATTTTGCATGTCAAAGGACCAATGAAGAGAATGACTTGATACGTTAAAGAGTGATGATACATTGTTTCCACAAAGAATGAAAATGCGTGACAATGGTAAAATATTTTTGAGGAGTTTTCAAATTCTTCAATACCAATTTCATGTCCAAATTTGTGTTACTAGTAACACATTGCAAGTTGTGTAAAAATAATTACACAAAGTTCATCCCCTCACATGCAAGCTGCAATGTAATATTCTTCCCCTCAAATTTTGTAAATTCGTGTTGCAAGAAGCAAACGGATCTTCCCAAAATGACTTCTCCTATTGGAAAATATGATCTACCTAGTTAAAACATCAAGCGAAGGCCATAAAAGGGGGTGAATGAGTGACATGAGTGATAGAGAGCATATCATGCTTTCAAGGCATATATGGTCATGAAACATGAAAATATGCTTTCCCAGTAACCATCATTATAATTTAGAATAATCAAAGGTGCAAGTTCATGTTCTAGTTCAAGATGCTACCACTAAGCCTGAGCACATCAATCATGGAGTATCTTGTAGTAGCATGAAGGCTAAAAAAAGGATGATGTAAATAGGTGTCATATCTTGTCAAATACTTAGAATAATTTTCATTATGTATTTATAATTTCATTTCGACATATTTCATGTAATGTAAAAATGAGATGTAATTACATGTGATAGTATCACTTGCAAAGTTATAACATGTAATCACATTGCAAGACATCAAGGCTTGCAATGTTGAATAAGTTAATTTTAGGTAGCTAGTTGTTAAATAAGTATCGATCAGCTGGGTTTCTCCCACTTTTCTCTCTTAGACCCTCACCTATAGATAAAGGAGGGTGCTCATTGTAATTTTCATCTTTTGGAAATGTAAGAAAACTTTGCCAGGTTGTATATGCACTCTAAGAATTTGAGCTTGGATGTAGATTAAATTGGTTTCAATAAAAGAGGCAACTTTCTTTCAAACTTTGTGTTGATTCAAGGTGTTATGTGACGACATTTTATGGATATTGATTGTGAATTTTGTGCTTTCATTCAAGAGGGATTTGAAATCAATCTTTCATACTTTGAGCTCCCTATTGTGTTCAAAGTTATAATCAGTTTCAAATTTGATCTTGGAGACTTTGAGATACTTATCAAGTATGAGATTAGCATAGGATGCTCAAGCAAGGGAATATCTTGCAGACTTTGTGCTCTGCATTTTCTTCATTTGTGCATGCAAGGTGAAATACATGTTGGAGACTTTGAGCTGCATCTATATTTCATTCTTGTTCCTAGAATCTCATAAGGATCCATGGAAATACTTTGAGCTTTCATGAGCTTCTTGGTTACATAAAATGATGGTACACTAAAGATTATTCTTATGTCTACTCTTTTGTTTACCAAAATTATTGCTCTAATAAATACTTTGTAAGTGAGTTACACTATTGCTTAAAGATTGTATTGTAATAGTAACATCTATTCTGAAATAAGAGAATATGATGAATGTCTTTCCTTGATTGAGCTTAGTGTAAATAGTATTTAAGTTTTTTGTTGATTCTAGTAGAAATAAGAGGGGGGAGCCTTCCCTTAGAAGTAGGAGAGACTACGTCTCACATGTGGCTGGAACCACTATTTTGTTATTGATCCTTAAAAATTGTTGGTTGCAATACATCCACCCAAAAAATCTATAAAATGAAGTTGATTCTTCATTGTTTTAAAAAACTACAATCTTTGAATTTTTATGTTGTCGTAATTGGAGAGAATCTAAGAGCCAATATTGCATGAAAAAGAGAAGGACAAGGGAAAAGATTTGGTGAATTATGTGCATGGATTTTATTGATTACTTGTTTATTTGTGCATGATTTAAATATTTATCTCTCTTGAGTAGGTATATAATTTGTGTGACAAGTTGGATCTTATGTAGTTGGATTCATTAATCTTGTTATAGGTTTTACAAATTCAACATTTATTCCTACATAATTTTTTTATATAGGTTAGTGTATTAGTGGTACACATATGTTGAGTATTTAAAACAACCCAATACATTTGGAAAAGTTATTTATGGAGTCTCCTGCAAATTAGGATATGAGAATAATCAAAATGTGAATTTACTTAAAATGTGTGCTTACAAGAATGAGAAAATAGAGTCTAATTTATATATTTTTGAAACTTGAATAGACGAATGAGATCAAAGCTCAATTGACGGTTATGATTGCATTTGAGAGCCCAAAAATGAAAAATGATAAGATTTATGATATATTGGTTTGCCTTTAGGAAAATGAAAAGATTAAGATGAATTGAATTATGCAAATGGAAATGAGAAATCAAATGCACAAATTAAGGGGAGAAATTGATGAAAATGCATAAGGGAAGGTGTAAGGAGTGAAAGGTGGAAATTGAAGCTAAATTAGTGGGTCAAAGTGAAAATTGAGGGGTGGCAGTGAAATTGGGGGAAATTAGAAATAGAGTGAATTTAAATAATTTGAAATTATTAATTCTTTACATTTGGGATAAATTATGCTTTCAACGTGCTAGATGAATTTTTGACTAGAAACCATTTGTTTAGTGGCCAAAATCCCCTACTTGTTGATGTAGGTTTTGTGATACGTGTATCCAAAAGATGCCCATTATGTAATCTTCAATTTGAGATGATTTTTTTTTATAAATATCTTCAAATATTTAGAAATTTTATGCTTGGTGCACTTGAGAAGTGTGTGTCGTATAAGGGGGAGCTAGTGTCTCCAAGCATCTATCTATCTAGTTGAATGTAATATTTTATTGCAATGAGATTCAACAAGTACTATGGTTTCTTAATCCTAAGTTGTAAGTTGTTTTCAAGAGTCAAGTAAAAAATAACCATTCTTCTTTATGTTTCTTGTGTGAGTGTTAAATATATTGCATCATTCAAACACCTCACCCAAAATCTCAAACATTGTCCAAAATTGATCAATTCTTTCAAAACGCAGAGTTTCAAAACCTTTCAAAAACATGGAATCTTTTTTCAACCCTAGGTTTCTTTTTAGGTAAGAACCTTTGCATTATTCCTCATTTTCCTTGCATTAGTCCTTGCATTGTCCTCATTGTAGCCCCCATTTTCCTTGCATTATCCTTATTGTAGTCCCTATTTTCCTTGCATTTTACTCATCACAGTCTTCATTTTCCTGGCATTGTCATATTTATAGCCCCCATTTTCCTTGCATTTTTCCTCATCATAGTCTTCATTTTCCTTGCATTTTCTAAATCATAGTCCTCATTTCCTTGCATTTTCCTTATCATAGTTTCCTTATTCCTTGCATCATCATAATTGCCTTATCATTTCCTTAGATCCTAGATCATATTTTTCTTTGCACTAATTGTCTCATCATTGCCTTAGACCTTAGGTCATATTTTCAAAGTTGCATTACATCCTAAGTCATTTATTATTGTATCATTGCATTTGTTTTCCTCATATTATCCTATTATTCCTCATTGTCCCTAGATCCTAAGTAAGCCATAGCTTTATCATTATCCTTTTCATATTAGTCTTATCCTTGCATGATTTTCCTCACATTAGCACATTCATCCTCATTTTTCACTTAGATCCCTAAGTTAAACTTTTCAAGATCCCAAAATCCAAGCTTTAGGGCTATACCTTTTGTTGTTGATTAGAGAACCTTGACCTTGTCAAAAATTATCCTTTTTTCATCATCATCATTAAGTCAATACCCTATCTTGTCAATTTTGAGTTTGGCTTATCCTTTATATTATCCTTTTGTCCTTTAAGGTCTTGATATCACTTTAATTCCCTATGCTTATACCTTTAGGCTTGAATTCCTAAGGTTTTTCAAAGTCCAAAAATCCAAAAATATAGGTTGCAATGTCATCCTTAAATTACAAAAATCCAAAAAAAAAAATGTAGTGTCATACCCTAGTCATCGTAATCAACATTTTTGAACTTACCTTAGCTTCATACCTTAGCATTATTTTTCCTTGTTGCATCCACTTTAGTGTCATACCTAGTCATCATAATTGTCAGTTTACCTTTTGCATTTTACATACTTAGACATATTCTCAAAAATCAAAATCTCAAAAAAATTAGCATCGTACCTAGTCATCATAATTGTCATTTTACCTTTTGCATTGTCCTTAATCATTTTCACAAAAAAACATAAATCCCCTCAAAAATAGATTCATCTCTAGTCATCATTATAGCCATTTTATTCCTTGCATTTTCCTTAGTCATTTTTTCCAAATAAAATGCCCAAAAAAAATTTGACAAAAAAATAGGATCATACCTAGTTGTCATTATTGTCAATTTTCCCTTGCATCTTCCTTATTCACATTCCAAAAATAAAAAATCCCCCCAAAAAAACTTAGTGTCATTCCTATTTGTCATAATCCTAATTTTAGTCCTTGCATTTACCTTAGTCATTCGCCCCCTCCCCCCCACAAAAAAAGGATCATACCCTAGTTCTCATTATTGTCATTTTTTCCTTGCATTTTTCTTTGTCATTTTTCAAAAAATTCAAAACTCCCAAAAAACATAGTCTCATTCTTAGACGTCATTCTAGCCCAAATCATATTGGTCTCATCTTAATAGAATCATTATTTCATATGCCAACTACATGATACCAAATGGATAAACATCAAATGGACTCTCACATTCTTCCAAACAAATAACCCATAGAAAATAGTCTCCAGACAACAAAAAGAAAATACACACCCTTAGGGGAGCCAATTGAGTCAACTTTAAAGAAGGTTGCGCATTCAAATGTTATCATACCCCCAAAAGTAATTCATTATTAGCTAAGATATTTTAAACCATCCTAGTGGAACACCAATGACTTCTATGAATACCATAGGACCAAATGACATAAAACCATCCAAGATCTTATTGACCAAGGTGATTTTACTATTAAATAATATCCCAATAGTTCACCTCAAGAAGATTTAGAAATATTTCAAGACACTATTTCCAAACATAATCAAAATCATAACCTATTGTTAGAATAACTGAGAGGGGGGTGAATCAATTAATCACTGTCCCAATACAAAATGTATAATCCAAAAATAAATACTTCAATTTTTGCTGCTCGGTAACTTAAAATACTTTTACTGTCTATGCATTTACTGATTATCAGTCTAAAACTTATAGCAGTTACCGATCAAATCAAATATGCAACATGTAAATATGAAATCAAAACAAACATTATAATCAACACATAACACAAGAGATTTAACATGGAAACCCTGTGAAGGGAAAAACCACCTCGGACTGACAACCCAAAATATTCACTCTTATGAAGTGAGGTCAGTGAAGACCCAACCCTATTAAAGGTTACAAACACACTGTTAGGTGTGACCTTGTTAGAGGATTTAAGACCAATCGTTATCGTCCAACTAGCAGTCACTCTGGGGTTGACATGATAACAATGATCATTCTATGAATGATACATAATAAGACTTTCTTAGTCCACTTGGTTAAGAGATTTGACTGTGTACAATGGTTAAATATGTAATAGTAGGTGATTTGACTTAATACAACTTCAATTACAAATTACAAATCAATGTTCATCTCATACAAATCTTTCTGATCAATAAATCAGTTCTGTTTCAAACACTATTCAACTTACTATCCATCGGTAATCACTCTCTATAGTTTGGTAATGCTCTGCAGTAGGGTTCTCCTTAACCAGTATGATCAGAATGCATGAAAACTTGTTCAAGCGACGACTCTGCAATTTTCTTCTCTTCTGGCATCACACTCATTGTGAAATCTCCAATCTCTTATATAGACATGTAAACCATTTTCTTTTGCTCCATCAAATTTTGCCACTTAATCATCTTCATTGATTTTTCCTCTTAAACATACCTTGGCACTTGTGTCAATAACATGTTTGATTCTCATCCTTTAGATCTTTCTTGAATTTTGTCAGCCGTCGATCTGTGTAACAAACTTTATCTGTTACCTCGAATTCATATACTTGCTAGCTCATCAATCTTATCGGCTAAACTAATCATTTAGTTCATTCTATTCTTCTTGGTTAACAAAGAAATGTGTCGATGACACAAGCTATGTTAACATTGCGCTCGGTATACACTACACTCTGTTGGTGTATACTAAATTGCTTCATCAACCAACAACACTGCTTTGTGTCTTTCAGCTCTTTTCCTCATCATAGATGAATGAAACATAATAAAGTCAATAACATGAAGTCATAGACTCATCAACAAGTTACTCAATGTATTCCATATCCTCATCTGTCATATCCATCTTCCTCATGTAGATATTTCTATTCTTCATCTCTTTCACTCCTTCACATAGATGTATCAGTATAGTAACTTACAAGATAAGTACTATCAAACTAGTTGACATCAATGACAACATAATACTGATTTAATCATATTACATATCTAATCAATTTTCTCGGTGATCTTGAATCATAGTTCCTTCAATCAGGTTCTAAATCAATTGTAGTTCATCAATCTCTCCCTTTGGAATTGATGGCAACTCAAGAAATATGAAATATACCATACACATACCAAACATGTATTCTACAACTCTGTGAACAAATGTTGTACAAGCTCTCCCTAGCTTAATATGTTTAATCACTACGTTACTCAACAACATTACATATGCAGCTTTAACATTCTACAAATATGATCTTTTCAGCTCTTGGATTCCTTCTTCTGTTCTCAGTAACTGATCTTCAATGCTCTTCCTTTCTTCAATTTGTCTCTCCCTCAGATAGTTCTCATCAGTGCATATTTAGATTATCTCTCCCTTTGTTTCATATTGTTTATCTCTCCCTTTGACAACAATGCCAAAGAAACAAATAAACAAACAGCTCTTCAGTAGCCAAGTAACTCTCTGTTGTCTGGTGCATACTTTGTATCTATGTATACTGATATGCCAATCTATTCCAGTACCTTTTACAACTTTAGACATGATCCAAAGTGTGAACTATGCTGCATCAAAATGTATGATCTTCTGATAAGATTAGGCTGATGCAACATCTAAATCACCTTAGTGACTGGTAGATAGGGGACAGACCCCAAGTCTAATCCTCAAGTACTCAAATGTGTCCTTCGATAGAGCTTTTGTAAATATATCTGCAAGTTGTTCTTTTGATGTAACAAACTCTATCTTAACTTTCTTCTCCTATACTTGTTCTCTCAAGTAGGGATACTTTATTGATATATGCTTCATTTTAGAATGCATCACTGGATTCTTTGAAATATTAATTGCACTGGTGTTATCACAGTATATAATCACAAGATTAGTGATTATCTCATTCATACCTTCCAGGACTTGTTTATTATATGCAATGTTTGAATAGTTTGTAGCAGTAGCAATATACTCTGCTTCAATTGTAGACTAAGAAATGCAAGCCTGCTTCTTACTTGTCCAGGTAACAAGTCTTTCACCAAATAAGAATGCTCCTCCAGTGGTGCTTTTTCTGTCATCCACATTTCTAGCCCAATCAGTGTCGGTATAGTCTCTGAGTTCAAACTTTCCTTCATTAGGATACCATAATCCATAGTCCTCTATTTTCTTCAGGTATCTTAAGATTCTTTTAGTAGCAATCATGTGTGATTCTCTAGGATTGGCAAAAAATCTAGCAACTATTCCCACAACATGTGCTATGTCTGGTCTACTGTGAACTACATACATTAGCTTACCAATCATTGATCGGTATAGTGTCTAGTTTACTTTTGTAGTTTCATCTTCCTTAGTCAATTTACATCCAGTAGCCATCAGTGTTCCCACAGGTTTAGCATCTTCCATGCCAAATGTTTTCAATACTTCTTTTATGTATTTAGACTGTGTGATAAATATCCCATCACTCTGTTGAATCACTTGTAGTCCAAGAAAGAACTTAATCTCTCTAAACATAGAAATTTAAAAATCATTCTTCATGTCATCAACAAAGGCTTTTCATATTTTATCTTGACCTCCAAATATGATATCATCCACAAATATCTCAGCAATAAGAATTGTATCATCAGTATCTCATTTCATATACTGATTGTTGTTTTCACTTGTTCTTACAAATCCTATACTTAACAAATAAGTATGCAGCCTCTCATCCTAGGCTCTTGGTGCTTGCTTCAAACCATATAAAACTTTATGTAGTCTACATACCATATCTTTCTTTTCTGGATCAAAAAACCCTTTAGGTTGTTCTATGTAGACTTCTTCTTCAAGTATTCCATTCAGAAATGCTGACTTGACATCCATTTGATATACTTTGAATTTCTTATGTGCATCATATGCAAGTAGCATTCTAACTCCTTCCAATCTAGCAACAGGTGAAAAGGTTTCACCATAGTCTACGCCTTCCTCCCGTGCATATCCTTTGCATACCAATCTAGCTTTATTTCTTGTCACTTCTCCATTCTAATTCTGCTTGTTCCTAAATATCCACTTAGTATCGATGAAATAATTATCTTTAGGTCTGGGTACTAAGGTCCAGGTTTTTTTCTTCTCTATTTTCTCTATTTTTTCTTTCATTGCATTAACCCATTCATCATTCTCTAATGAAACTTTTACATTTTTAGCTCATAATCACAAACTAGACATGTACCTTGTCTTGCTTTGCTCCTTGTTTGCATGCCAGCTTGCTTGTCTCCAATGATTTGTGATTTAGGATGGTGTCTTCTAAAAAAACTCACCAGTATCCTATCTCTTCTTTCCTGTTCATCTTGTGCAGGTTCATTTTCTTGCTTGGTAGGGCAATTCTGCTCATCGGTTTCTCTTTCCCACTATTCGGTATTGTTTTCCTACTGACCGGTTATCACAGGCTGAGGCTTCAGTAGATACTCTTTTTGTTCAATGTAAGTGAATCTACCGTAGTCTTCTAGTTCCTTTTTACTTTCCTCTATGTTCTTTTGATCAAACTCATCAACATGGATGTTAGTGCTTTCAATCATTTTATTAGTAGTTTTATTCAGATATTTATATGCTTTGCTTTTACTAGAATATCCTAGAAATATTCCTTCATCACCTTTTGAGTCAAAATTTCCATTTCTCTCATCTTTTAGAATAAAACATTTTCTTCCAAAAATTCTGAAATAACTTACAGTAGGTTTGTGTCCAAACCACAACTCATAGGGTGTCTTGTTGGTGTCATTCTTCAATTGCACTCGGTTAAGCACATAAACTACTGCACTGATAGCTTCCCTCCAGTATGTTTGAGCAACATTCTTTTGCAGCATCAATGTCCTAGCATAGTCAACTATTGACCTGTTCCTTCTTTCAACAATCCCATTCTGCTGAGGTGTCCTCGGTGTAGAGACTTGTCTTTTAATACCATGCTCATTATAGAAGTTAGTAAATTCATTAGAGATAAATTCACCTCCTCTATCAGATCTTAGGCATTTCAATTCCTTTCCAATCTCTTTTTCTACCTTAGCCTTATACCACTTAAACATCTTAAATGCTTCAGATTTTTCTTTTAAGAACATAACAATCATCAATCTTGTATAGTCATCAACAAAAAGAATAAAGTATTTATCACCATAATAACTCTGAGTTCTCATAGGACCACATAGGTTAGTATGAACCAACTCAAGTATCTTCTTTGTTGAGTAATCCTTACTTTTGAAACTAGATTTAGTCATCTTACCTTTTTGGCATTCATGACACATAACATGATCCAATTTTGACAAGTTAGGCATCGCTCTAACTCTTTTCCTTTTACTGATCTTAATTATGTTATCAAAGTTCACATGGAATAACCTTTTATGCCACAACCAAGCATCTTCATTTTTCATCATCAAGCAAGAAGACTCATCAATATCAAGATAAAATAGATTACCTCTTGATTGTGCTCCAGTTCCAACTAGTCTTCCTCCATCATCAAAGATTTTCACTTTCTTGCTCTCAAAAGCAACTCGATGACCTAAATTATTCAGCTGTGCCACACTTAACAAGTCATAGTTTAGTCCATCTACCCAATAAGCATTATCACATTTTATCATATCATTTATCATTAAGGTTCCTTTACCTCTTACCATACAGGGTGTGTCATTACCCATCTTAACTGATCCTCCATTATATTTTTCAAGTTGATCAAACTTCTCCTCATCACTAGTCATGTGATGTATACAACCACTATCTATGATCCATGTATTATTTTTGTTAACTTTAGAGATCAGTGTTGTTTCTTCATGTTTTTCTTCTTCTTCCTTTGAGTCATCTTCCATAGCAACAAATACAACTTCTACATCATCATCAGAATCAGATTTAGATTCATTATCTTTAGCTATGAAACACACCTTTTTCCCTTTGTCATTGTTGTCTCGGTTATCTCTGTTGTGTCGGTAGCCTCTGTTGAATCTTCTCCCATAGCTTCCTTTGGATCAGTCTTTGGTTCTATCATCATATTTCTTATGTGGACATCTAGCAACAATGTGGCCAACCTCTTTATAATTAAAGCATGCCAAAGGTAGCTTACCTCTATACCTTCCTTTACCTTTGGGTAATCTTCTGGTCATAAGAGCTTCAAGTTCATCAAGCTCATCATCGGTATTACTGTCACTATCATTTTTATTAATTTTGCTAGACTTACTAATCTTCAGAGAAGACATGAAAGCAAACTCAACAGATGGTACAACATTGTTATCAAAATTATTTAACTCAAAGGTGTAAGTTTACCAATCAGATTGTCAAGTGTAAGTACATTACCACATGCAGACCTTGTCTCATGGATAGCATATATTTTAATTGCGTAAACTGGTAATAAGGTTCTGAGTATTTTGCTAACAACTATTTCTTCACTAGTTTATCCATCAAATGGTCTAATAGCATGTACTACCTCTTTCAGTCTATTTGTATATTGCACAATATTCTCACCTTCTTTCATCTTCATATCATCAAATCAACCTCTTAGGATTTCTGCTCTAGCCCTTTTAACATTTGCATCTCCACTATAAACTTGAGAAAGTTTATCCCACATGGCTTTTGCAGTAGTGAAACTTTTGATATCTTCATATTTGGCATCGGTGCAGGCAGCAACAAGTTCCATCATAGTAACATTGTGTTCATGCTTGTCTTTTAGTTGATCAAGTGTCAGGGGACCTGGTGTCGGTTCTATATAGCCATTCTCCATCAATTCTAGTGCAGCATTCCCAATTCCAGATATGTGCAACTTCATCCGACTCTACCATACTACAAAGTTCTCTTTGTTCAACTTTGGCACTTCCCTCTTATACATTTTGAGATCTTTTTACCGAAGTCCTTAAAAATTTGTTCAAAGAAACCAATGCTCTGATACCAATTGTTAGAATAAATGAGAGGGGGGTGAATTAGTTAATCACTGTCCCAATACAAAATATATAATCCAAAAAAAAAACTTCAATTTCTTCTGCTCGGTAACTTAAAATACTTTTACCATCTGTGCATTTACCGATTATCAGTCTAAAACTTATAGTAGTTACCGATCAAATAAAATATGCAACATGTAAATATGACATCAAAACAAACATCACAATCAACACATAACACAAGAGATTTAACGTGGAAACCCTGTGAAGGGAAAAATCACCCGGGACCGGCAACCCAAAATATTCACTCTTTTGAAGTGAGGTCGGTGAAGACCCAAACCTGTTAAAGGTTACAAACACACTATTAGGTGTGACCTTATTAAAGGATTTAAGACCAACCGTTATCGTCCAACCAACAGTCACTCTGGGGTTGACAGGATAACAATGCTCATTCTATGAATGATACATAATAAGACTTTCTTAGTCCACTCGATTAAGAGATTTGACTATGTACAATGGTTAAATATGTAACAGTAGGTGATCTAACTTAATACAACTTCAATTGCAAATTACAGATCAATGTTCAGCTCATACAAATATTTTTGATCAATTATTCAATTCTACTTCAAACACTATTCAACTTACTGTCTGTTGGTAATCACTCTCTGTAGCTCGATAATGCTCTGTAGTAGGGTTCTCCTTAACCAGTATGATCAGAATGCATGAGAACTTGTTCATGCGATGATTCTATAGTTTTCTTCTCTTCCGACATCACACTCATTGTGAAATCTCTAGTCTCTTATATAGACATGTAAACCATTTTCTTCTACTCCATCAGATTTTGCTACTTAATCATCTTCATTGATTTTTCCTCTTAAACATACCTTGGCACTTGTGTCAATAACATGTTTGATTCTCATCCTTTAGATCTTTCCTAAATTTTTTCAGTCGTCGATCTATGTAACAAACTTTATCTATTACCTCGAATTCATACACTTGCCAGCTCATCAATCTTATCAACTAAACTAATCATTTAGTTCATTTTGTTCTTCTTAGTTAACAAAGAACTACGTCGGTGACACAAGCTATGTTAACATTGTGCTTAGTATACACTACACTTCGTCAGTGTATACTAAATTGCTTCATCAACTGACAACACTACTTTATGTCTTTAAGCTCTTTTCCTCATCATAGATGAATGAAACATAATCAAGTCAATAACATGAATTCATAGACTCATCAACAAGTTACTCAATGTATTCCATATCCTCATCTTTCATATCCATCTTCCTCATGTAGATATTTATGTTCTTCATCTCTTTCACTCCTTCACTGTAGATGTATTGGTATAGTAACTTACAAGATAAGTACTATCAAACTAGTTGACATTAATGACAACATAATATTGATTTAATCATATTACATATCTAATCAATCTACGCAGTGATCTTGAATCATAGTTCCTTCAATCAGGTTCTAAATCAGTTGTAGTTCATCACCTATGTATAGTAGTGGCCCACAAGTAACCTCCATATCTCCCACCAATCCTTTGTCCACACCATCTCCATCAAGAAATGCATCCAATGATGATACCTTTCAAGTTTACACCCAACGTATATTCATAATACAAATCCTATCTAGTCCACTCCTTGGTGCAAGTCCCTTCTACAATTCAACAATCCTAGTTACAATACCACCATATGCCCTATTCCCAAGAAAATCTAATCTAGTAAGTCCCATTTAAAGTCCATTCCTATCATTCTTGAGCATTAAATCCTTCTAATAACATACCATACATATCCAAATTCATACCCCATGTCAAGAGGATAATCCAAGGTATAAAGAAACAAGTCCTAAAATGGGTCAAGATCAAGATACTAAGAAAATTCAATCCCATCCAATATTTGACCAAGATCCCAACTCCTTAGAATCTCATGATGATCCCTTGTCCATTTATTTTCTATTCAAGATGATCTCCTTCCATCCCAATAGAAAACCTTGCTTCCAAGTCCCATTCATAATCCACCTCCCATGCAAGACCATGATGTACATTCCCCTCCATCCAATGACCCTCTTCCATTTTAAGATCAAAGTAGCCCTCCATCTCCATGTCATAATCCTTCATGCCCACCATAAGATCCTATCAACCTACCATATCCATGTCATAATCATCCAAATTCACCACAAGATCCTATCAACCCTCCATCTCCATGTCATAATCCTCCATGTACACAACAATATTCCATCATCACTCCATCTTTATTTCATAATCTTCCATATCCAGCTCAAGACTCCATCACCCCTATCCAATGTAATAATGATCCTCTTACATATCAACTTGCTTCACCCACTTCAATTGGCCTGATCTACTTCATGATCATATTATTCTTTAGATGCCTTCTCCACCTTAAAATGGACTTGCATCATGTTTTAAAAATAAATTATCCCATTGCTAAAAATATTTGTCAAAGGATGCATTATCAAAGAAAAAGGTTAGGCCTCAATGGATAAGGTATATTAGAATCCCTTTATATCAAAGTGAATCCTAATTATCATGGCCTTGGCTACATAGCCCACTCTCAAGATGTTGGTATCCCTCCAAAACCCCATTGTCCTCCATATAGACCAAAACACACACCTTTCCCATCCTCCAAATCCATTTTGGGCCATTATATCCCAAATTTAAAGTCTTCATCACATCCATCCATCTTAGGTCCTTATATCCCTCCATCAACTATGCATATCACCCCTAGTCCACAATCCACTTACCCTTTCATAAATTGGGATTAGAAAAGGAAAACATCCTTGCAAATCTTCCAACCATCCATCTACATGATCCATCCATGAATTCCATTTCTCTTGGAAGCAATTTGGATGCCAAGCATAAAAACCACAAATTCAAAAGTCCACATATGTCAAAGGATCAACATATCCCATCTAAAAGACTTGTAAAAATAAAGAAAAAATTGATCCAAAAGATAACAAAAAAGTCTGAAAGGCCACAAAGTCCCATCAATAAAAATACAAAATCAAAACCATGCAGATTCCTAAGTCTCTCATTGAAGCAATACATTCAAAATAATTGTGATAGAAAGAAAATTCAAAAACTATGTGGATTCCCAAGTTTTCATAGAAGCATCGCATCCTAAAGAAAAATCAAAATTAGAATCCAAGTTTTCTATTCCAAAGGCTTCCATCTTTACTCCACCTAAACATATTCCATCTTCTAAATCTATTTTGGGTCCCTATGTCCCAAAATCCACTATCATAGATACTCCATCACCTCCATCCATTTTAGGTCCTTGTATCCCAAAATCCACATCTTTTCCTCCATATAAATCTTAGAATCCAAAATCAATTTTCCTTCCATCACGAACTCACCCATGCACAACATTTCCTCAAGGTGTGTGAAAATCTGTATCTAGCCAACATTTCCTAACACCCATGCACAAATCTTCCTACACCCCATGCATTATCCAATATCTAGTTTTCATCCTTCCATTCCCCTTGTCCAATCCTATGCATAAATCCTTACCTTAGTTTATTTTCATCAATTTAATTCCTCTTTTACATCACCCTATCAAGAATAATATTCTTAAGACCTTCCTCCATCTCCTATCATGAGTCTTTAATCTTCCAAAAAGTCAAAAATACAAAAAAAGTATTCCAAAAAGTAAAAAATATGAAAAAAAATTAAAAAATGAAAGAAAAAAAAGAAGAAAGAGAAATAATTTGTCCTAGCGTGAAAACCACTTGTTGTGGCACCTTGGGAAAGTACCATGATGAAAACATAGAAAATAGGCATCATGTGTAATCCATTACCCTCTTACACTCTATACTTGGGGGAAACCTTCTTCTATAATATCCTACTTACTACATTCTCCATGATCCCTCATCCTCTAGTGTTCATCACCCTATCTACCTCCATATCCCTTTTTCCATATTTGATCTTGACAAAGCCAAGGGCCCCCATAAGAATCATGCTTCCTATATGCTTCACCTTATACACACCCTTCAGTCCAATCATTTATCTTATCCATGTTCCATACTTTCATCATTCATTATCACCTTTTATCCCGCTTATACTACCTCCACTATATCCAAATACATCCCTTGATCTTGATCAAAACCAAGACATAAAAATGAAGAGCATGTTTTCAAAAACCTCTTGACATGTCTATTGTTGTGGACCACATGCCATTTAGAGGATCATGTAATTGCCTACATATCCATATATCTATTCCCTTAGCTTGGATAAATATTTTGTCCCATTGTGAGATATTCCTTGCAATGAAATCAGCTCAAATTCCATAATAATTTATGCCTATATTTCACTTATATGTTTCCATCCTACTAGTTCATTCATCCATTTATAAAGTTTCATGCCTTTCTATACATTGGGAAAAATAAATGCATCATGTTTGAGAATAAATCCTGAAATCTACTTTCACCTCAATCAGTGATGTAAAATGTCATGAAAAAATCCAAAAAATGATAAAATGTCTTGAAAAATATCCTAAAAATAATTTAAAAAATCTTGAAAAATATAAAAATAATAATTAAAATCCTAAAAAATTCAAAGAAATGATAAAATATCCCAAAAAAATCTAAAAAAATGATAAAATATCTTAAAAATAAAAAATAAAAAATCATAAGAAGTCTTAAAAAATTCTTAAGAATATCCACAAGTGATTAGAGAGGCCAAGATGGTTCATGGATACATTTTCCTTTGTCTATTGTTTTTGGGATATTTTTCATCAAGTTTGAGGACAGTATTTTGGGTGTTTGTGATTGGCACATACATATGAGAAAAGTATCTCAAGTAGAAAATATTGCCAGGAATAAAAATGCTTGTGACTTTCGCACATACCTCGACCCTTAACACTTTTCACCCTTAGATGGATTGATTAACATTACTTGTCTATTATAAGTGTCTATCATATGAAAATGGACAATCTCACCTTAATTCTAAATATATTGGTATGGACATATCTGTTTTGCTAAATAAAAGTGGATTAATGATGAAAATATTTGTATCTATATATTCAAGATTTCAATAGATGGTTTGTCCTTTCATCCAACCTACCTAGTTTTTTGTTAATCTAGTCATGTCACTAACATTTCTTCTATCAACCAAACTAATCAACCAGTTAGTAAAATTAGTCAATCAATCAATCATCACTTGTCTTATTATATAGGACATGTCTTTCCTAACTCTATACATTGACACTTATCTTATATATGATATGTCTTTCCTGAACCCAAACATTATCACTTGTCTTATACAAGGTATGTCTTCCCTAAAACTATATGTCATCACTTGACTTAAATACAAGACGGGTCCTTCCTGAAACTAGACATGATTCTCATCACCCATCTCCTATCTATCTACTTCATCTTCTCCATCAATCATCTCTATGCCCAACATCAATCTAATAACAATCATCACCTATTTTAGATACCTAAATTTGAAAAATAATCTTAATTAAATTTAGTCATCTTACTTACATTATTGATTAAATAATTATATATTATTTAATTTATTCATGTTAGTCCCATAACTTAATTAATTCAATTAATTATCTATAGTTGAATTAATATGATGGAAACCCATAACCATTTAATTAATTAAATCCCCTTCCTCTATTAATTTAAATAAATACCTTTATCTATTTAAAGTAATTTTTAAATCCCTTTCCCCCCATTTGGAAGTAAATAATAAATTTAATTCTATTTGAGCAAATGGCTCCTAGCTTTAACCCCTAACCTAACCATCCTCCAACCACCTAACCAAGGGTTCTAACTCAACCCAACCCCTTCACACATACTAACCCTCACTCAATTAATTAATTACTTCAACTAATGTAAAATCCAAGCATACTTCAAAACCCACCATCACATATTTCCATCATTCCTCCAAAAAATTTAACATCATCCCCCCTAAACCATCATTATAACCCAAGATAACCTATCACATTCCTCCTTCATTCTCTAAATAAATTTTGGCTCCCTATATCCCAAAATATACCATCACATATCTTCCACATAGAAAATCCATTTTGGGCTCTTACATCCCAAGATCTCATCCCCCATCTTATCCTACTCAATCCTTCATCCATCAATCCCATACCCCTACCACCCATCATAAATATTCCACCCCTTACATTCCTAATTGGGATCAACAAAGGTACATTCACATATGCCCCATCCACCATTCTACCTGTATCACTCCATCCATATTCCCTACATCCCATACAACTTCTCATATTCCATCCAATGTTCATTACAACAATTTGGATGAAAAATAAAAAATGCATAAAGATAAACATCCACAACAATCCAAATATTTCCATGTCCACTCCAAAAGAAATGCTCAAGCAAAGAAAAATCCAATAAAAAAATGCACTACATCCCAAAGGTTGAAAAGGCCCACCAAAGAAAAATAAAAAACCATGTGGATCCTAAAGAAAAAAGATGAAATGTATCTAAAAGAAAAATCCACAATGGAATCCAAAGTTTCTTATCCACCAACTCAACATTCCTCTCCTCCATCTTCTTAATCTATTTTGGGTCCTTATGTCCCAAAATACCTATCATAACTCTTCCATTATATCCAAATCTACTACCCACTTCTCATCCACTCCTTCCACACACTTCACAACATGTGTCATTATTGGTCCTAACAACATCCCCCTATCATGCTCACTTTCCATCATTCCATCCAAACACTTCCTAACATTGTATCCCTTACCCCACACACATCCGTCATCACAACCATCTCATTCATGCCTTTGCATAAGCCACTCATCTAGAATAAGGTTGTACCAACATCCAATGATCACTCCAAATGGGCTCCTATTACCTTGATATTGAAATTAATGTTTGAGTCCTCCATCCATCTCCTCCTTATCATTCCATCCATAAAATCCTTCCAATTTTTTTAAAAAAGGTAAAATAATTTATTTTTTTTAAAAGTAAAAAGAAATATTTGTCTAATGGTGAAAACTTGGCAAACAAGAACCTTGGACAAATACCATGATGAAAACCTAACAAACATGCATCACTTGTAATACCTCCATCCAGTTTCTTTCTACACTTGGGGGCAAGTTCTTCTAGCTACCACTCCATCCCCTTTTCCATTTTATCTTCCTACCATACCCATCATATCTTATCCATTTCACCTCCTCCATCTTATCTTCCTACCATACCTATCATATCTTAGCCATTTCACCTCCTCCATCCTCCTTTGGATATTGATAAAAAAATAAAAGACACGAATGTATACATGCTTTTGAATCCTTTTGGCATCCATTTCCCCATCATAATTTTCATCCACCTAACCTTATCCACTCATCTTTCTATCCATATAATCCCTCCACCCACCTTTGTCAACCTCATTCACCCATCATCTTCTGCTCCATCCACATACCTCATTCACCCATCATCTTATTCTCCATCCACCTCCCTCCCTTCATCCTAGTTTCCATCTACCTCCCTCATCCTCTTGTTGTTATATCTTCCATCATATCATCTCCCTCCTAACACCTCATCTCACTAACATATCCTAAATGGGGGTATATTATTCCTTGGTGACATTTTCCTTGGAGACCCTCTCACATCCATCTTTCCATCTCCCCATCCTTATTTCATTTCCACCTCATCATCCATAATCCTTTCACCTCACAATACTTATCTTCCTCCATTCCTTCATCTAAATCCCTCCATCCATCAATCCTTGTCTATTAATGATTCCATCGTCAAACCCCCCCCCCCCCCCCCCATCATATACTCCATCTCTCTATCTCTCCTACATCCCTTGGCATTGGTATCTAGTTCTAGGATACCCCCTACATCCAATTACATCCACTCTTATCCCAATGCTCCTCAAAATCTACCATCGCATGCAAATCCTATTCATCTCCTCTAGCTATCTAAACTAAACATCGATCAACCCATCCAATCACATCCTTAATCTTGTTCCTAGCCTTGTTGCAAGCCTTAGTCATAATCCAATCATCATCATTGGGATTTATCCTTCCCAATCCTTGTGTTATTTCAGGATATATCATTCTCTCATCACCCTTGTCATGCCCCTGACAGTCTCAGGCATTACTTTTCTATGTTATGTTATAGTTGGATTTCTGGTTTGATTAGCATCGTATTATCTAGAACTATATTTCTGTTAGATTTCTATGAGTTTGAACTCTGACTATGTTCATTTGAACTTTTTTATTTGGATTAAATATGTTTATCTCTGTAATTCTGCCAGACACTCAGAGAATTATGTCTATTTTTGTAGCTTAATGAGGTTTTTTGATGACAGAATTGGTTTAGACTGACTTTTGAATATTGGTTTGATTATGAAAATAAGGACAACTTAAATGGTTAGTCAATTGTCTGATTATTGGTTCATTATTTTGGGATTCTAAATAATATATTAGACATAATTAGAATTGGTTATATTATTATGGTTAATTGTATCTTGATGTTATAGACAGTATATAGAGAATTATCTAAGTTAGTATATCCTATTTTGTATGTTAGTAGGAGGTTAGTTTGATGAAGTGTTAGTAATTTTGCATTGTTATGCGCTGTTACCTTTGATGTTTAAGTTAGTTAAGATTGACTAATGTTATTTAACATAGATGTGTATTAATCTATCCCTAAGTCTTCCTATTTATGATCTGGCTCGAAGACATGACTTATCGGCAGGGTTTAAATGCACTATCATCGCATAGTGGTGTTAGTGGGGTTTAAGCTATTTTTGGGTTATGGGATTGTACTTTGATGGACATTTGGTAGGGAATGTGTTGTGTTTACTGCAAGAGATAAGCTCGCATTGAATGAACTTATCGATGAAATTCATTTTTGTGTTTGATGTCCGCCATTAGCTCTGGTAAAGGAGTTGCAGTTGAATTATGACTCCATTTTTCACCATGTTATGCTGCGACAGTTTGGGTAAACAGTTAGTAATGGACTTGTTTTCCTATTGTATCTTACATGATAAGTGGCTTGGAATGGAAAGGTATTTTCATGGAAAGTTATACCCTTCTGTTCATGGTCATTTAGGAAGTTCTGTATTTCATACTATTATCTCTGCATTTGCGTTGTGGGCTCTTTTGCATGGCACTTTGGTAGTCTGTGAAAAGGGACCTTCGTGGTTTCGATTAAGGTTCATCTGTGAAGCTCACCAGGCAGGGGCTAGCTTTGGCATTTTAGTTTTGGATATCTCCCCACACAAATACCAGGCAGGGGCATTCTCTCACCTTATCCTCTGTTTCCATTTTATGTTCTGCAAATGAATTAATAGAATGTTGATTACCACTGTTTGTTAGTCGATGAATGTGAGGTTTTGTGTTTGTATACTTTGTGAGTTCGGTCATGAATCGGTCTTTTTCTTGGATAGATTAAGAAGTTAATTTAGTTAATAAATGTTGTGATTAGTGGAGAAATTTGGAAATGAACGACTGTTTAGTAAGAGATTGGTTTTAGTGTGGTATTAAATACATGTTCTTTTATGCTGTTTTCGAGCATAGTATGTTGATGGGTTTTTTCTTTGTACTGAGTATGAAGTAGGCAATATTTTTCTTTATGTCTGTGCCAAACTATGGGAGTATAGTTGTTGCAGTTGAATATGGTTCTTTCATAGTGTGTATTTGTGTCGATGTTTACTTGTTTTGGTCAGTATAAAGGGAGTTAATCAGGAATGAGAACCGGCATATAAATGTAGTTTGGTATACAGGATGAGTGTTTGTTTAAAAGCTTCTTTACGGTATTCTCGCACTATTCCTCTTGTTAGGAACTCTGTAGCAACAAAAAGGTTTTCAATATGTGAGAGTATTGGTTATAAAGTGAAATCAGGTTTTTGCTACCACTGTTATAAATCGAATTTGGTATCGATGTTTTCTTTTGAGCTGTATTGTGGAAATAGGGATTAGAGGTAATTCATAGTGTTAACTGTTACCTTTCGTATTGTGTATTTACACTCTCGCAACATAGGTGTGTATTAAGGTATTCTTGGGTGTACTATTTTAGTTATCTAGTGTCAGTGTTGTTGTATCAAATGGGCGTTTTTCTCTATTTGTTTCAGTCAATAGTGAAATGTAGATAGTTATGGTTGTATCAAATCCTGACTGCGAGCTATATGAATCTTTAGAAATTATCACCAGTGTGAAATATAGTTTGTATCGACATTAGGAAATGTTAGGAATTAATAGGAAGGTCAATTTTTATCTTTCTCAGTTAGTAAGGAGAACACTTTGGTATTTTGTTTAGATGTAGAAGGCGGTTCTTATTTTTTTGTCATTCTTTTATGTATTCGGCTGATTCAAGAGTATTATAAGGTAGTTGTGTTTGATAGGACTGAGATGATTAGTATGGTTTTCTATTGTATATTTATGGACTTAAACTATTAATTACAAGTTTATGTAATTAGATATATATATACCTGCTGGGATATGTATATGTATACACAAGCCGTGATGTATACATGTACATACGCCAACATGCATATAATAGATGCTATGTTTACAGTTCTGAACTATTAATTACAAGTTTATATAATTATATATATATATATATATATATATATATATATATATATATATATATATATATATATATATATATACCTGTTGGGATATGTATATGTATACACGAGCCGTGGTGTATACATGTACATATGCCAACATGTATATAAAAGTATGAACTTGTAATTAATAGAGCAGGATGTATGGCCAATTAGTTTATAATAAATCGGTTATGGCAAGCTTGTATGTTTGTTAAAAGCGATGGGTGTTGTGTTGATTCAGTTGATATATGATTATGTTAGTTCTTTTCTATTCAATGGAATCATGAATTCAGTATGGACATTTTATTGTACAATTTAAGATTTAATGTTAAGTTAATGTGGAGATTATTATTTGATTGGATTTGTGATGGAGAAAGAACTGTGATCTTTTCTTCTTTTGAGAAACATCACGTTTAAGAATGTATGTTAAGGAATATGGAAACATGGATCTAAATGGATTTCTGTTTGCTGTTTCAATTTTGTAAATTGATGCAATAGAAACAGAGTGTTAGTGAAATTGTGTAATGTAGTTCATTTCACTGCTTTTATTAATTGCTAGATCAAGTGTTTTTGAGATAATGCAAGTATGATCCTTAGATTGGGGGCTGACACTAGTCTAGTAGCTTGTGGTGATAGAATTTATGTCAGTTGTGACTGACACTAGTCTATATCCTTATGGGAAAGAATTTCTGTCAGTTGTTTAATTAAGTGATAATTATAAATTCAAGGGTTATGGGTTTCAATTAACAAAGATAAAACATTATGGTTTCATCAGACATAATGGATTTCTACGAGGTTTCCTTATGGATACATAGCGTAGGTCCTTATATGGACACCCATGAACTATTGGATCATTACTTTGTCATTTTCTTTGCGATTTTATTTCTATTAGAAAGAGATATAGTGCTTGATGATTTTGGTGTAAAAGAATGGAATTATGTTATTTAGTTTTCAATTACATCTATATTTAAATCTGCATAAATGTTATATTATACTGACTTTTATGGTTGCAGATATTTGGAGATGATTCATTTTCTTTATCATTGTGACTAAGCCCTGTTTGCATTTGTGCTTGTGTTTACTTTTGATTTTCAGGTTTTTAGATGGATAAATCAATGAGTATGGGATAGTGGATAGTAGTTGTTAAGATTTATGGGAAGCAGATCATTTCTTGGTTTTTAGTTATCAAAACTATTCGTAGAATGTAAAGGATTGGTTAAGAAGGAAATTTTGTTTTGAGACTAAGTCTTTGAATAAAGAGTATTCTTATTACTCTGATGTAATTCAATTGAAAACTATAAAGCTCTTAGAAGCAGTTGCTATGATTATTTGTATCAGTTTGTAATTTTAAGAAAAAAAATTTTTACTATGGTTCTATGTGGTTTTGTTTATGGTTGTATATTCTTTAGTATCATCTTTTATCTTTAAGTATAGATGGGGTGTTACAACCCTATCCACCATTAGTCCATCTTGGCTTTTCAGCTCAACTGGGGTAGCATCACGCATGTCTTTGCATCATCATCTTCATCCCCAAGACCTTGTACATCTTGTAACTTGTATCTTGTACAAAGAATCAATCATGTCTCCACCTATGCTCATTTGTACATGTGTCTTTAGTTCCCATCCTTTATGTCAGTCATTCCTTGTGTTAGTAAGGCCTTTGTCCCTATCTAGCTGGTGGTTCAATAATCATCCTCTAGTCCCTTTGGAGTTTTAGTGTCTTGCTTGTCTCTTATCATAATAATATTTGTTTATTAATCCATCATCAGTTTTTGTAGGATGTATCCTTCCTCATATTAGACCAATCAAATAAATCATAATCCATAATCCTCCCAATGGCGAAAGGTATGTGAGTTACTTGTTATTTCTTTGGTACTTTTGGATCTTTGTTTATCATTTATCTTGAGCTTCCTTGTTTCACCTCCTCATGGTCACCATGATCCTTTATATCATGGTGTGTTGTGAATGGTGACACTAGGGGCAAGATCTTGGTCTTTTTTTTCTACGTGTGTGTGTGTTTAGACATGTCCCTTGCATTCCCAACATGTGATCCCTATGGTCACATGGTGCACTTGAGGCATGTCGCTTGCTTGTGGGTTTTTCTAGCATCGTATCCACCTTAGTCCTCTGTGGATTTATGTGATGTTGGTTTAATCATTTTATTTTTATTAAGTCAATCCTATGTAAAATCAATGACAAGGCCTTAGTTTCTCATAGCCCTGGTAGGTCTTGGATATTGATACATAAAAATAAGTGCTCACTATATGACATCTCCCATTTGGGAGGTGCCATCTCAAGCTTCTTTTTTCTCCATCCACTTATCAGTCACTCATCATGCATGCATCCTCTCATCCATTTTGAGAGTACACCCATATTCTCTTCAACCTGCCTATCCTCTCGAGGGGGCATCATCATCCCCATCTCCCATCATCCTTCCTCCTAGTTACTATTTTGACTGACTAGGACATCTTTTGTAATTCAACCATCTTATTCCTATCTCTATGTCTTACTTTCCTTTGGAATGATGCTACTTCGTAACACCATCTCAAAGAGGGAAAAAATGTAGACACCTAAATTTTATTAACAACCTTAATTAAATTTAGTCATCTTACTCATATTATTGAATAAATAATTATATATTATTTAATTAATTTATATTAGTCCTCTAACTTAATTAATTAAATTAATTAGCTATATTCCAATTAATCTAATGGAAACCCATAACTATTTAATTAATTAAATTCCCTTCTTTTATTAATTTAAATAAATACCTTTATCTATTTAAAATAATTTATAAATCCTTTTCCTCCCACTTGGGATTAAATAATATATTTAATTCTATTTGAGCACATGAATCCTAACTTTAACCCCTAACTTAACCATTCTCCAACCACCTAACCAAGGGTTATAACTCAATCCAACCCCTTCACACATACTAACCCTAACTCAATTAGTTAATTACCCCTAATTAGATAATTAACCCTTCACTCATTCTCTCTCCTCCAACTTGCATTCTCCTAATTCTCTCACTTGCAGACTAATTAGTCCTAATCTCCCACCTAATCCTCTTCCTAATCATTTGTACAATCCTACTCAACTTGGTTTAGCCACCCAAGTAAACTCTTGTCACATCCTCTCTAATCTCCAACCACATACATTAAAGTCTTCCTTAAATGGACTTACACATCCCTTACACCTCTTACACACTTGTCCCCTTTTCCTACTTTCAAAAATGGTCACATTCCTCTAAATTTGACCTTTGAGATTTGAGACAAGATATGCCTTTATGGCATATCTTCCCAACCCCCAATGTCCTCTCATCCTCTCTCCTTATGACACTTGTCATGAGACTATGAGTTTGAGAAAGCACAATCCATGTGCTTCCCCTAAAATGCATCTTGACCCTTCCTCCACTTTGCATCTTGACCATCCATTCCATCTCCCTTTGGCCTATAAATTGAGCTCTCACCCCTTTACAAATCATCCACCCTTAAAGTATTTTTATCATGCCATTTTGCATCCAAAAATCATCAAACCCATCCTTATAATGCCAAAATCACTCCAAACCCATGAAGCTTGAGCACTCTTTGAGAACACATATCAACCTAAGCATTGGAAAAATCTACATATCAAAGGAGGCTACTTAGGTTGTGAGATTTGCATCTCTTGTATGATTTTTTGGTCTCTTTATGTCTTATCTTATATGTTGCATAGTTTAGTGTAGTTTGAATGTTTTACTAATTTATTGCATTCTCATTTAGAAACACTATTTCATTGTATACACCTACTTACATTCTTCACTTCTTACTAATCATTCTTCTTTGTCATCATATTTCATCTTGTTGTCTAACATCTCTTTCAAGGAACCATTCATGACTTTATTACATCAACAATATCTTGAGGGGGAGCCATATCACACCATCATCACCTTGTTCCTGTTGGGGCATATTGGAGAATTTTTTTATGATTATTCTTTGAAACAATGCTCAAAATTGCATTGATTATTCTTTGAAAATGTAGACACCTAAAATTGTCCCATGTCTACAAGCAACAATTTTACTTTCTTCTTAATTAGTTAGATAATTTTAATTATTTATTTAATTTAGTGTCATTCTTCAAATTCAATTTTAAAAATTAACATTTCCCTCCTTTCTCATAATTAAATAATTTAAAAAAATTTAATTATCTATTTTTCTTCTAATATTAATTAAATAATTTGATTATTTAATTAATCAATTTCCTCCACTTTAATTAAATAATCTTTATTATTTAATTAAATATTTCCTTCTATGTGTCCTCATAATTGAATAATTATTTTAATTAGTTAACTAAGTCTTCTATAATTAAATAAGTTTTTTAATGTATTATTCATTTTTCAAAGAAAGTAAAGTCTCTTAAAAATAAATAAAATCTTTATTTTATTTATTTATCTCAATCCTCTTTAATTAAATAAATTCTTTAATTAATTAATTAATTTATTTTTCTCAAAGAAAATAAAATCTCCCCTAAAAATAAATAAAATCTTTATTTTATTTATTTATCTTAATCTTCTGTAATTAAATAAGTTCTTTAATTTATTTAATTATTCATTTTTTCCAAAAAAACAAAAAATAAAATCTCATTTAAAGATAAATAAAATATTTTATTTATTTATCTCAAATTTTCTCTAATTAAATAAGTTTTTAAAATTTATTTAACTAGTCATTTTTTTAACAAAACAACTTTCTCTAAAATAAATAAAATCTTGATTTTATTTATTATTTTCTCATGCACATGATCAAATAATTTTATAATTATTTGATGCTAATTAAGTCTTCAATTCTATTGACATCTTTAAGAAAACATCAATTTTATCTTATTCTCCTTACCATAAATCAACTTTATTGAATCTTGTGTCAAAAATAAATCATTGCCTTTTAATTTGAATCATCCGTTGAAGTCTTGGAATCTATAAAATGAAGGTGATTCTTCATTGTTTTAAAAAATAAGAATCTTAAGAATTTTATATTGTCATAATTGGAGCAAATCTAAGAGCCAATATTGCATGAAAAGAGAAGGACAAAGGAGAAGCTTTGGTGAATTATGTGTATGGATTTCATTGATTATTTATTTACTTGTGCATGATTTACATATTTATCTCTCTTGAGTAGGTGTATAATTTATGTGACAAGTTGGATATTGTGTGGTTGGATTCACTAGTCTTGTTGTAGGTTTTACAAATTTGACATTTTTCCCCTACACAATTTGTTATATAGGTTAGTGTATTAGTGGTACAAATATGTTGAGTATTTAAAACAACTGAATATATTTGGAAAATTTATTTATGGAGTCACATGCAAATTAGGATATGAGAATCCCATATTTTATGTAATTTATATTAAATAAAAATTAAGAACATATTATATTCTACTAAACAATTCACAGCTTCATTTGGCTCTAATCAAATTTTCTAATAGTTTACATATGCAGACTAACATGGCCTATGTTTTTGTATTTTTATATGCATGTTTATGATGATTCTATGAGATGTGATACACATGATATACTATTCTTGTGATTATGATCTATATACTAATATGTTAATGTATGCAAGATGCACTCATTTTTTATGTGCTAGACTAGTAGACCAAAATGACCATCTAGAATGACTGAAGAAATGATATTGAGATGAATGGACGAGTTGGTGAAGAAAACATTTTTTGAGGATAATGAATTGAATGAAACCCCATTTTAATTGATACCACATTCTTTTCATCTTTTGTATTGTGCTTTGTCTAGTGTATGATAATTTTATCATTAAGCATGTTTTATGTAACAAATGGGGATGCTCACAGCAAGATATGGAAGATCAAGGTGCTTATGCTTTTCCTTTTCTTTAACAGGAACATATAATAGACAAGGAGTGTTCCCATTTATCCTAGAACTCATGTGTTAAAGGTCAAGGTATGTGCGATAGTCGCAAGCATATTGATACATGACCATAATTTGCATAGGATCTTTTTCCAAAAGTGAATGTGTCAACATAGACACCTAAAATCCCCTTTTAGCACAAGACTTCATGAAAAGATTGCACAAATAACATAAAAAGAAAAAAAAAACCATGAATGATCCTAGCTTCTCTAATCACTAGTGGATATCCTTGAGAAGTCGATGAATGCGATTTAAGATAAATCAATGAAAGATAAGACTCACTAAATCAACAAGTCAATGATCATGCTGATATTTGTCTTTGTTGATTATTTGTGTGATGATGAGGATGACAATGATGATGTCTACTTATAAAAATGAGCTACCCCATGTAATATCAACCTATCTAGTTTTGAGTGTATCCAACCTCTATATAAGACATATGACCATTGATGAAGGAATGATGTTGATTGACTAATTGATAAGACAATGTGATTGATTTGATTAAGGAATAGTTGATAGGTTTTTCTATTCTTGTGCAATTTGTTAAGTTCAGTATTTTGGGCTTAATATGAATTTGTGTCTACTCAATGCATGTAATTGGAAAGGGATAATTTATTATGGATTGTGATGGATGAATTATTTTTTGGTGTTTGATTGGTTTTTTCTATTTCTTTTTATATTTTCACTTGTTTTCTATTTTTTTTGGTTTGTGATTGTTTTTTAAATTTTTTTAGATTGTAGGTTTTCATAATTTTTAGGGTTCTTTTATTGTTTTCTCATTTTTTTGAAACTTTGTGATTTTTCAACTTTTTTCAATTTTTGAAAGATGTTCAAGTCAACGATTGAGATAAAAAGAATATGTCAAGATTTATTCACTATTATATCTATTTATTTGCCCCTAGTATCTAGCATGGCATGGAATATTATGAATGGATGAATGAATTAATGGGATGGAAATGGATAAGTGTAAGATCGGGATAGCTTATTATGGAATTGGGGATAATTTGGTTTGCAAGGTCAATATCATAATGGGATAACATATTTTTCCAAGATAAGGGATTGAACATATGGATATGTAGGTAATGACATGATGCTCTGATTGACATGCAATCCATAATAATGGACATGCCAAGAGGTTTTTTAAAATATGTTTTACATTTCATGTCCTTAGTTTTGATCAATCTTAAAGGATAGATTTGGATAGGAGGAGAATAGGATAAAAAATATCAAAGGTTATAATGGATGATGGAAGTAAGGGATAAAAAATAGAAAGGATATAGATTGAAGAGTGTGGATAAGGTGAAGTAGTTAGAATGCATGATGATGATGGAGATCCTTAGTCTAGTTAAGATCAAAGGTGGAAAAGGGAATATGGATGTAGACATGGTGATGTATAATGGAGGATGAGGGATATTGGAGGATGTGGTGGGTAGTATAGCATGGCTAAGACTTTCCATCAAAAGTAGAGTGAAAGAGGGTAATGGATCAAATATAAAAGTTTCTTGCTAGTTTGTCATCATGGTAATTGACCAAGGCACCACAAGAAGTGGTTTTCACCGTAGAATGAATTATTTCTCTTTACTTTTTTTAGTGTTACATAAGACTTCTATTTTTCAATGTCAACCATGAAATTGGGGAATATAAAAATACATGATAAGTTAACCACAAAGCCTGTTAAATTGTACAAACTTAATCCTAATCACACCATTAAAACTATTAAGACAAAGTGTATAAAACATAGAAAATAAATTAAACAAATCACCCCCTTAATGAAGCTTCAATGTTCTTTCTTCCTTCTCCAAATTGATGTTGCTCCCATGTTGACAAAATGCACCTATAATGAAAGCAATTATTGACATGACGATAATGAGAATACTCAAAATGTGTGGCTACAAGAATGAGAAAATAGAGTCCAATTTATATATTTTTGGAACTCAAATTGATAGATGAGATCAAAGCTCAATCTACGGTCAATATTAATGCATTTCAAAACCCTAAAATGGAAAATGACAAGATTTATGGAAAATTGTTTTGTATTTGGGAAAATGACAATATTATGACAAGTTATGAAAGATTGAATTGTACAAATGGAAATGAGAAATCAAATGCACAAATTAAGGGGAAAATTGATGGAAAGGTATAAGGGGAGGTGTAAGGAGTGAAAGGAGGAAATCAAAATTGAAGGATGGAAGCCAAATTGGGGGAAATTAGAAATGGACCAAATTTAAATAATTTTTATTAATTCCTTACATTTGGGATAAATTAGATAATTAATTAATTGTAGGATAATGGGAAAGGGAGGGTAAATAAATAAAATTTATTTACCATGACATAGGACTTAGGACAAAGGGGAAATTAATGGTTATTTGCCCTTATAGGGTTATGTAGACACTAAAAATTATCTCATCGCCTGTGCGCGACATTTTTACTAACATTCCTCTAAATTAATTAAATAATCTTATTATTTAATTAATTGGTGTCATTCTTCCTAAATATGAATTTCAAAATCATATTTCCCTCCAACTCTAATAATTGAATAATTTTAATTAATTGTTTAACTAGTTAACTTTTAATTAATATTCTTTTTGGATTCCCTATTTATTCTTCTAAAAATTAATTAAATAATTTTACTATTTAATTAATCTATTTCTCTTAGTTTTGATTAAATAATTGTATTATTCGATTAAATATATTCTTTCTCATTTTTGTCACCTTAGTTAAATAATTATTTCAAATTATTTAGCTCACTATGTCTTCCCAAATTAAATAAATGATTAATTTATTTAGATTTTCCATTTCCCCAATGCGAAGTCATTCTTTTGAAAATAAATAAAATATTTATTTTATTTATTCCCTCTCATGCACAATTAAATAATTTAAAAAAAAATTCAATGTTAATTATTCCTTTAGTTCCACCCCTCCAACTATCATTGACTAATGATTCCTCTTTCAATCAATCAATTTAGTCTTCTCATCATGCAACCAATTCTCTGATCAATCTATTCAGTTTACTTCCACTCTATCAAGTTAACCATTCAATTAGCTTTATCATGCAACTAACCAACTACCAATTTGTCTTAGTAATTTGTCCAATCAGTCTAGTCCTGATTAATCCTAGCGATTCATTATCACTGAAAACCCCTCAATCTTAACCATTGATTGAAGTCCAAGATTATATAAAAGAGGGTGATTCCTAAAAAATTTAAACAACCATAATTCTTGAATTCTTGTGCTATCATATTTGAGCAAATCCGAGAGACAATATTGCATGAGGAGAGAAACAATAGAGAAATGGGTGAAATTATTTACATTTGATTTTAGTTGATTTATTCATTTGATCTCAAATTATCTTTCTCTCACTGGTAGGATATGATAATCACTTTGAGAGACAAGGTTTTGTGGTTACCTTTGTTACATTTTTGTGAACCTGACGTGAATACTTTATTTTCTGATTTTCATGATTTTGAGTTTTTGTGAAAATCTAAATTTCTTCGAAAAAACCATGGATTAATCACCAAATTTGAATGGCTCGGTGTTGTAATTACAATTTTCTAACATGCATTCATTATAGTATTTGATAGTGTTTATTTTCTATTATCTGTGTGTGCAAGGATTTGATGTAATTGATCACTTAAACAACATAACCATGGTATTATGCACTTCTTTCTCTACATTTGAAGCCCCACTCACTTATTTTAGAGCTGAAATCACATATTAAATAACACATCTACCTATTAAATGTTTAGAGTAGTAAAAATAAAGAATGCCATTGTAAAGCATACACTTGAATACAAGAGAAAGAAGGAAAATAAAAAAATAAAAAAGAAATTCAAATGCATGGTTAAATATGAAGAAGATTGCATTTATAGGTTGGAACAAACCCATTTTATGAGGTATCGTAATATTGTTATTGGTTATTGAGCGAAATACAATTTGAACATTAATTTTGGTAACCTTTTTTCAAAGGCTTTGTAGTTAGGTACTTTTGTTACTAAGTTTTGATCTTCAGCATGTGGCATGGAAAAATATTTCTATTTGTGTCATAATAGATCACACTTTGTTTGGTGCTTAAAATAACCTTTTTCATTTTTTATCTATTAATGGTAGGTTAGATCACATTTTGATTTGGGCTTAAAAATTGATCAATTTTCCTGGCATGTTTGGCGCACTTGCACAATTTTTTGTAGAACCCTATTTTTAATTATCTTTAGAGAGGCTTTCTTGAGAATTTCATTTCCTCAAGGAATAACCTCAAAGTAATTAATCCCTCTAGCTAGTATATAAATAGGACTCTGGACAAATCCTAGTCCTATACTCAAGCTATCTTAGGCTTGGTGTGTCAGTGATAATCCAAGATGGGTGAAGAGTGTCTAAGGACTTGGCATGGCTAATTAGATACTTGAGTGTCTCACCCTTGAATCCTATTAGGTTGAGCACCACAAAATCTTACTAGACACCTTATTTTGGAGCCCACTTTTTTTTGTCTGAACATTGTAGTATTTTAATACAAGAGGAGGGAAGAATCTACCCCCAAAATACTTAGCATATGTCTCCCAAGAGGTTGAATCAATATAAGAAAAATATTCTTTGACCAAAATTTGGAAAAAAAACAAAAAAAGGTGCACCCTATGGTGTGACAAGGTTGTTTGATCTGACGAAAATCCAAGTTGTGGGTTGAAATATTGTAATAAATCCTTTTCCTTAGGCGAAGATTTTTTTGAAGTGTTTTTGTTTGTGATAAAACTAATGGAAATCCTAGGGCTCAAAACACTCCTTGAACATACATAAAGTGCAATAGTCCAAAGTTTTTCAATAACCATATTATCTTATGTGTGTGATCATGTTTGCAAAATTGATTAATTTTCAAACATTCAAAAATATAAAAATGCAATTGACATTTCCTACTACAAAATTGTTCCCTACTTTTCATGCACAATGCTTAGAATTATCTTGACCATTTAGTAGATCATTTTCCACAATCGCTACATTTTTCTACACAATTGAAAGATTCTGATATGCAATCGATATATTTTTCCATGCAGTTGCATTATTCTAATATACATTCACTAATTAAAAGTCACAATTGCTATTTTTATATAACTCAATCATATATTCTTGTGGTGCATCTGCTAAATTCTATAATGTATTAACTATATTTCTATGATGCAATTGATTGACATACCTTGTCTCAAAAATTTGCAAATCAGACAAAATTTGGATCACTAAATAGATTGTAGAGACATGTTGAAAACCAAAAAATATAGTGATTAGAATTCTATAGGTTGCATAGATAATTTAGGGTTTCCTTGTTACATACATCATTTATGGCTTCCTCTTTGCATACATCACTAGGAATACCTTGCAAAATCTAAAATTCAAAAAAAAATCACAAAATATAGGTTGCATTCTCTAGGGTTGGATGTCTTTGCCTTTAGGATTATCTTTAAAAATTATAAGTTACATTTTTTTGGACACTTCCATAGTGATTTTTAGAATGATTTTGACCTCCTCAAAGCAACCATATTTTTGTCACAATCAATACCTGGTCAACTTATCAATACTTTGTCAATTTGTCACTTTTGTCCTAATCTAGAGGTCAAGAAAATTCTCCCAATTACTTAGGTTGTCTCCTAAATTTTTGTCTTCAAAATTTCCAAAAATTTCCTTTTAGGTATTTTTTTTCACAACCTAGTCTCATACCTTAGATGTTATTTTACATGTTTTCTTTCTAAATTGGTTTCATAAGTAGTCATTATAATCATCATTTACCTCTTGCATATTTCATTTACCTTAGTCTCATTCCCAAAAATAAAAAATTCTAAAAATTAGTGTCATACCTAGTTGTCATAATCATCATTTACGTTTTACATTTGATATTTACCTTAATCTCATTCCCAAAAATAAAAAAAACTCAAAAAAAAAAAGTGTCATACCTATTCATCATAATCATCATTTATCTTCCCACATATAACTTTACCCTAGTCTCATTCCCAAAAATAAGAAATCCCAAAAGCATTTAGCATCTTACCTAGTTATCATATTTGTCATTTTCCCTTCTTGCATATTCATAGTCTCATCCATAGATTAGAATCTTTTTAGTCATTTTCATATGTCAATCATGTGATCTCAAAAGAACAAAGGTCAAATGGATCCCAACAGTGACCCTAACTTTCAAATAACCAACAACATAGACTTTTCATTCATGGAATTTAGCATGCTAGGAACCACATGACATTCCCATAGAGGAAGGAAAACTTTACAACCATTACCACCTTTTCCTCCTTGAAGTGATTAATTTTTATTCAAAAAAATTAGGGTATAATTTACCCAAGAAGATATTGAAAACATACTACAAGACCCTATAATTAAGATAGTCATGGATGTGTTATTACCTACAGATCCTAATTGATATTTTTACTTCCTTGCACAAATGGAGAAAACTTATTTATAGGATCTAGAATTTATACTATCATACAAAAAGTGATGTAGACCTAAGAACACTCAATTGGGGTTACTCATATATCTTTGAGTATTCTCTCTAGCGGAATGTCCCATAATGCTATGCAAGTCACAACTTTCATGATGTCATTTGGCACCCAATATAATAACCCTCTATTTGTTAGTAATCCAATGACAATGAGTGCCGAAAAGAGTGCTAATGTATCCTCATCTATATCACAAGTTAACATGCATTTCATTCCTTAATCTATAGCAACAAGTACTGTTAGAAATAGGGAATACTAAGATGGAGGGGGTGAATCAGTATTCTACAAAAAATTTATTTTGCCCAATTATGGATATAACAAATTAACTTGATGCTTGCAAAATAAAGTAAAATAACTAACATGCAAAGAAATAAAGAAAATGAACTCATAACACCATGTTTGTTCATGAGGAAACCCTGGCCAAGGGAAAACCCTAGTGGGGATGATACCCACAACTGATCCACTAATCAAAAGTATCATGTTAAGGATGTTGACCTTGTTAGGAGTCTATTACATATATATAGTGTCTATGTCCTAATTAAAGGACTCTAGGCCTTGTTAGAAGCCTCAACCCTACTAAGACTTGGTATTACATAATAGAATGATTACAAGATGAGCTCACTGCCCAAACATGTAATATACAATGATATCTGATTACAAAAGGTAAAGTACATAACCTTTCACTATTGTCGAATAGCTTTCCTATTCTGATTTAGCTTTCTAGTTTCTTTTCTTTCATATAAAAAGTCTTCTTTCTTTTCTTTTACAACATATATCTTCACATCATATCATTACATTGTCTTATTACATCATGCATATATCTTCACATCACATACTTCTTACATTTATACAAGTTATTAAGAATAATAACTTTACAGTCGGCTTTACAAAACACAAACTCTTTTTAGAATACAAAACTAACTTCTGCTTCCCAAGAGTTAACATCTAGGATGTCGTCCCTTGTATGATTAAGTCATTATTTTAATAAACAAAATAATCCCTTAACTATTATACTTGTTTTATCTTCTTACTCTTCTTAGTTGACTTCAACTCTATCTCAGTCATCTTGCAATAACTCCGTCCGTACATGCTGTACAGACGTGTGCTTCTAGATGTGTCTTTGTCATACATAGAAGTATCCATGTTCAAGTGCACATGCACTAAACCTGCTTCTATCAACATCGCTATCCAAAACTGTCTCTGGTTAGATTGGAAAATTCTGCTATACTTAAAAAAATTTTACTTGCGCTCTAACATAAATGCTTACTATCATAGTGCGGTCTTCATACTAATTATATGTTTCCATAATGACAAAAACTTGATATCCTACTCAGCCAAATTGCCAGAAAGTACCAAAAATGCCATACCAACTGTGTGATTCTAAATTGGTATGCAATTCTAACTGTAACCAACACTAAATAAACCATTAACTCAAGAATTTAGCCACAATAGTTCAAGTCAAATGAACAACTAAATCCTCAAAAACAACTTATTACTTCCTAGTTGAAGTGATTTTAACCCTTTTCTAATGCATTCTTTATGACCATAATTTGCATAGGGAATACTTAGAGGGGGGGGGGGGGGGTGGTGAATCGGTATTCAACAAACTTTTTCTTTTTCCTAATTATGGATATAAAAAATTAACTTGATGCTTGCAAAACAAAGTAAACTAAATAACATGCAAAGAAATAAAGCAAATGAACTCATAACACCATGTTTGTTCTCAAGGAAACCCTGGCCAAGGGAAAACCCCGGTGGGGATGATACCCACAACTGATCCACTAATCAAAAGTATCATGTTAAGGATGTTGACCCTGTTAGGAGTCTATTACATACATATAGTGTCTCTATCCTAATTAAAGGACTCTAGGACTTGTTAGAAGCCTCAACCCTATTAAGAGTTGGTATTACAGAATATAATGATTAAAAGATGAGCCAAATGTCCAAACATGTAATATACAATGATATCTGATTACAAAAGGTAAAGTACATAACCTTTCACTACTGCCAAATAGCTTTCCTATTCTGATTTAGCTTTCTAGCTTCTTCTCTTTCATATACAAAGTCTTCTTGCTTTTATGGTTAAGTCATTATTTTGATAAAAAAAAATAATCCCTTAACTATTATACTTGTTCTGTCTTCTTACTCTGCCCAGTCAACTTCTACTATGTCTCGGTAATCTTGTAATAACTCCTTCCGTACATGCCGTACAGACTTGTGCTTCTAGATGTGTCTTTATCATACATAGAAGTATCAATGTTCAAGTGTGCATGCACTGAACCCACTTCTATCAACATCGCTATCCAAAACTGTCTCTGGTTAGACTAGAAAATGCTACTATACTTAGAATATTTTACTTGCACTCTAACATAAATGCTTGCTATCATAGTGTGATCTTCATACTAATTATATGTTGCCATAATGATAAAAACTTGATATCCTACTCAGCCAAATTGCCAACAAGTACCATGAATACCATACCAACTGTGTGGTTCTAAACTGGTATGCAATTCTAACTGTAACCAATACTAAATAAACCATTAACTCAAGAATTTAGCCACAATAGTTCAAGTCAAATGAACAACTAAATCCTCAAAAACAACTTATGACTTCCTAGTTAAAGTGATTTTAACCCTTTTCTAATGCTCATTAGATTGGCATGAAGGATTAGTGACTTGACTAATCCAAAATGGAAGATTCAAAGGTGAATGAGATGCAACACTTGCATACTTCATTCCATGATTATCAAGATGCTAATGTAAATTAGACAACTAGAAATGAAAGTTGATTAGTATGAAGCTACAATGTAAGATTAATCTAACACTAGAAATGCTACTCGAATGCAAGTAAATGAACAATGCAAATTACTCTAGAAATGAAGATAGCATGAACTAGCTAAGAGTGCAAGAGAGATGGAAATAGTAAAACATCATTATAGTAGAATGAAAATTGATAAGAGATTGGAATTAAAATTAAAAAGAAGAATCTAAAAAATGACCAAAGATGGAACTGCAAAGGATGGAACCCAAAATGGCACAACATGGAACCCCTTGGGCCATGGAAGAGCTTCCTTTTAGAGAAAATGCCTCAAGAATGGAGGGTGGAGATTAAGAGGCAAAAGATTTTATGTAGAGATGAGTGGTAAGAGAGATCAATCCATGTGAAAGGATCCAAGAGCACTTGATTGGCCAAGCTTGATGAGAGAATAAGACAAAATAGTAAATCCCCTTTTAATTTCCATTTAATCAAGATTAAGTTGCACGCCCATGTGAGGAATGGGTTATATTAATAAAAGTGCTAGGACTTTCTATTAAAAGTAAGGTTTTGAAAATTAAAAGATTTTCAAACTTTAAGTTTGGAAATGATTTGTGCTTGATTTTAGAAATGATTTAATTATTTAAGGAGGATTATCCAGGTTGCTTACATAATTATGTCTAGTAATTGTGCCTTTGAATTTTAGAATTTTTCTTAAGGCAATTTGATCAAATTTAGGGGCTTAGGTTTTACTAGACCAATTTTAGGTGATTACATTTTCCCCTCTTTGAATCGATGTGTGAGCAACACATTGATTCAAAGAATAGATTGAAGCTAAACTAGGGAATAGTTTGATATGAAGCGATGAGACTATTCCTAATAAGGAGAAACTGACTTTGATCTTGATCAAATGAAGATTGATTGGAGATCAAAGATATCAACTCCAAAATTTATTGAGAAAATACTGATGAGAGAGACTAGAGTATCTATCTTGATATGATGTGATGATACTGAATATATGTCCAAAGATAACGACAATTTTAACTAGTTTTATATGAAGTGATGAAACTAATCAGTGTCAAGGAGATTGAGATAACTGACTCGATAAGGATTTTAAAGAAGATAATCACTTGATTAAGAGACAATACCTGATTGATATGAGCTCTAATGAACCTGATATGCCCCAAGAATGATGTTAGATTGATATGGGTCCTGATGAACCTGACATGCCCCTAGTGATCAAGTAGATGCATGTCTGAGTGACTTGATATGAAGTGATAAGATCAATCCTTTAGAAAGAAATAAGAAGAACCCCAACTTGATATGGTTCCTGATGAAGCTAAGATGTCCCAAGCCATGAAGCCTTGATTGATTTACCGATTGATTGATGAAGAGAATTTTCTATATTGGTCATGCCCCCTTGAGATCAAAATTGAAATGGTGTGGAGGTGTTTAAGCAAGATTTTATGGATGAAGAGCATTGATTAAGATTAGAAACAATGTTGAATTGATAAGATTAGATTACCATCAGATTTAAAATGATTTAGACCTTGATTTGAGTTGCTTTGAGATGTTGTTGACCAAATTTGTCTAAGTTTGACCAAGTTTGAATTGAGTTAACTAGGTGAAATCACTTGGATGAGAAATATTTGCATTGTATTGACTCAGAAAGCTTGAGAAATGAAGATGAAAGCAAGAAGGAAGTGATAGCATCGACGATCAACTATGTTTTGACCAGGGAGAGTTAACTTTGTAAATTGACTAGCTTAGTAAACTCATATTTTGATTTCAATCTTGAAAATAGATCTAGGACATCAAAATTAGACAGGGGTGCAATTTTTGTGACATTCTGAGCACTTTAAATTTTAGGCCAAAATCTATAAAAGGGGCCCGAAGGGGTCATTTTTAAATCATTTTCACAGTTGACTTTTGGTGATTTTAGAGCCTTCTAGAGAGAAAAAATACTTGTTCCATTATGTGAGCATCGATTCAAGCTTCAAAGGTGGCACAACCAGCCTTGATATTACGGTGCACTAGTAAGTATCTAATCCTATCTTTTGATTTTGTAATTTTTTATCAAATTTTGTAATTGTCTTCATGTTTTAGGGATAGAACTATGATTTTTCATGTGATGAAACAATTTCATCACACCGTTCATAGGATTTTATCATACAATAATATGGTAGCTAAAATTGTATCAAAATGCTTTGGATGTTTTATCATATTATGGGTACCCTTGTATTGTATGATACAAAGAACTTCATCACATCTAAAAATTGTATCACATTTGTACTAGAGTTTCATTGTACGATATCTATTGCTAAACTATTTAATCATGTTGGCTTGCCTATGGCACCCAAGTTTTAATTAGAAAAAAAAAAATCAATCTTGAGGGAAGAGTTTGCCCCATATTCTTAGTATTTATATCATTTTTGTTAATAATGTTGTTATGAAGCTTGCATCTTGTGAAAATGTAGCATTGGCTAAAAGTATTAAGATTGAACCAACTCAAACTACAAAGTTCAAGGTTCAAGGTTCAAAGCATGGATCTATCAGTTCCAAAGCTCAAGGTTTAGATTCGACTCAAGACCTTCCAATTTGTAAAGTCAGAGTTCAAGTTTGCAAACCCAAGGATACAAGTTTAGAACCAAATTCAGTAGGTCAGTAGGTTAAAGTATAGGTTGCATGGTTCTATTGTCAAGCTTCAAGTTCAAAGAACATGTTCAACTTTCCTAAGTTTAAAGTACCTAAATTCAAAAATGAAGTCATCAACGGAGGATTGAATCATTAATTCATCCACATTATTGGAGTCTACATGTCTGTATGAACTTGCACAAAGAATGATGGAGTTGGCTTCTCTACCAAGAAACACAAGTGCTCAAGTTGTATAAATTACAAATTAGAAATTGGGTGAATATGTTCAAACGATCGCTCTTGTTCTCCTAAGCTTAGAGAAATGTCAATTTTGGGGATTGGATCGATTCATGCAAAATGTCTCAAAGACTCTTAATTAGAATCAAATCCATGTATAGTGATTATTCATCAGTAAGATTGATGGATTTCAAGAAGGAAAATTTATATGTACTTTGAAATGATGTTGGTATAGGAATGAGTCCAAATGGATGGGATAGTGTCAGTCGGTCTGGCCATATGGTAAAGTGCTTGATGCTTATGATATAATGCAAACAACTTTAAAGCTCCTTATCAATTGAAACAATGTGCTATGTTCCAATACCCAGATCAATGTAGTCAAAAAAAGCATGTCAAATAGACTTGCACGATTGTGCATGTAATGAAAAGTTGCGGTATTGAGATGGATAGTTGAGAGCCCGCTAAGAAATTATAAAAGGTAAGTATCTAATGAAACTACAAAATAGTGAAGAACTTGAGACACCATAATACACAAATGCATGTCTGCATTGTTAAAGCTCTAAAAAAACTCCTCCATACCTACCTAATTTGGTAGAGGTTTCTCTTGTCAAAGAAGCCCTTGTGAAAGCATAGTGAGATAAGAGATGCACATTTCATATGTGGTCACTGTATTAACCATACGAAATACCCACTACCAAGTGCACAGTTGGGCTTTGCTACACCTATCTCATCACCAAGTTGGAAACAAATCACTGATAAGACACACGTTGATCATGAAAGGAATCACAAATATGTTTGCAGATCATAGGTGTTTGTATGAGATATAAAGAGATGTTTTGGGTCTAGCAGGATACTACTCCACATTTGAATAGGAATCTACCTCACCTCACTGATTGAAAAATACCAATATTATTTTCTAAATCTAAGGTGAAACACATTACTTTATGTTTCATATTGAAATGTATTAGGAGAAACATGATGAAAATGAAAATGAAACATGAGCCATTTAAAGAATTAGTTACCATAACTAAAAAAGGACTTATCTGAAGGCAAGAAGATACATCAAGACAAAAAAAGATCACAAAAGGGTTCTTTTTTTGTGGAGGTTAGTTTGCTATAGGGAAAGAGAGGAATTATTTTTTGAATATTGATTGTAACAAGGAAATTCGAGGGAGTTAATAAATCTTTGTTTTATGAATAGTTTAATGGGGAGTGCAAATACTAAAATGATACATGTGTATTATTTTTATGTTATATTTGAAAACAAAGAGAGATTTTTACACCAGATCTTTTGGTCTTAGTATTTCTTTCTCTGGTTGATTTTGACCAGTTGATTATTTCAATCACATTTTTAAATATCATCTTGTATTGTTTAGTTAAGTGTATGGTTGCATTATGAATCTATCGGTTCTGTGCACTTATGTTTTAGTGAATGAAATGTTTTATCTCCCTTTGATTTCTCTGTGATTGGGAAAGATCAAATAGATTATCAGTCAGTCATTTGTCTATTTTTCTCTGAATCTTTCAAGTTGTTATCACATTCATTTCATGGTGATGAATGAATGTCAATAGCCTTCATGTCTTTGGGTTAAAGACATAATCACTATTTGATTCCTTGAATATCTTTCTTGGAGGGAGTTGTACCTCATAATTTAGAGGAAAATCTATCAATTTCATGATAGCCTTTCCAACTGTTAGTTCAACTTGTCTTCTCATTATGGGCATTTGAGGGTCATTAGTTAAGGTATTTTTGAGAGAACAAATTTTTAGGAATGGGAACACTAAGAGAGGGGGGGGGGGGGGGTTGAATCAGTGTTCACTGTATTTTAACTTTTCTCTTTAATCTTTATACTGAACTTAAATGCTTAAGTGTTGAATTAAACATGAAACATAAAATCAACACATGACACCAATATGGTTACGGGGAAACCCAAATAGGTAAAACCCCCGGTGGGAATTGATACCCACTAATATTCTGTACTAGTGTTTTGTGATCCTTGTTAGAAGATCCTTAACCCTATTAGGAGTTTCTTTACAATGCTTTAAGTACAGTAGACCTTGTCAAGGGTCAGACCCTGTTAGGAGTATTTTACAATAGTCCCTATTAGTGGAGTGGATGCACTATCCCAGAGCTCACTACTCAAGTGGTGAAGGCTACAACCTTATGATCTTAGATACACACTATATCTGTTGGATGAATTGTCACTGTGACACTGCTTGTCAGATTAGTTCCTTTGATGCTCTGATGCTTTGACCTCTAGAAAAGATCTAATACATCTTATAGTGTCTTCACACACTTCTTCTCTTCTTATCACAACTCTCTATCAACAGCCATACCAAATACAATGGGCGCATCTTATATTTATACGTGCATACAAAATAAACAACTAGGTCAGCCCTTAAACCTATTACATACAAAGCTTCCAAATGAATTGGCTTAAGCATGTTTACAATCAAACATATAAACATGTCAAAAACCTAATTACAATAGGTGCATAGCCTTTACAACATTATAAATAGACACAACACAAAATGATAACTGTTGGTTGCTTACTGTATTCTTCACTGGCACACACTAGCTATGCAACTTCAACTGACTATATCTTTCTCATACTTGCACATATGATCATGCGCTCATAGACTAAGCATGAATATAGTCTAACTAACTTAAATTCCAAGTCACATACCATAATTCTTCCATATGCATGTGCACTGATGCTCTAAGTTGTAGGAACTCTGTATACTGTCCAGTCTTCAACACTTAACTAATTTATGATCTTCTCATCAAGTGCGCTGACTCCAAACTACTATATGACTTTGTTGCCATAATGAAAACACTATATAAAGTCATATACATTAGTATAGCCAACTTTCCAACAATCTCCCCTTTTTTCATTGATGGCAACAAAGGAATATGGCCAAGTTGCTAACTGTCCTTAATACAAAAAACTTTTTGTCATCTATACATATACTTATATCTCCCTATACATATTATGATCCATATTCTATACACAACTCCCCCTTTGACATTAATGACAAAGGTGTTTCAAAAAAATGTATCTATACATACTCACTAGGGGAAAACATCCAGATATGAAATCTTTAGGTTCTGGATCTCCTTCTTCCAAAATGTGATCAATGAAATTATTATCTGGAGATGGGCGCATAATGCATACTAAAGCTTCTCCATATTCTTCAAATCTAAGGAAGGACCTTGATCATAGGTTATCATGGTGGCATCAATCTCCTTGATGTTCTGATTTAGGATGTCTAATGATGGTGCAAGAGCATTCCTCAATTGAGTTTGTCTAGCCCTTAACTTTGTCATCTCCTTTTCTACCTTCTCAATTTTGTCTATCTAACTTTGGTAGACATTATTGCACATGTTCACATCTATGGATGTGTCTTTCACTAAACTCTTCACTTGCTCAATCATAGTTTCTGCCTCTTTTAATTTATTGAAATGAGTATTGGTGAGCTTATCTTGATCCATGCATTCTGCAATGATTCTTCTTCCTTGATCTGCAAATTCTTTTAGGGATGCTTGACCAGTCTTGAGGGAGCTAAGGTCAAGTGCAAAGTTTTTCACCAATTCAGTCAATCTTTTCTTCAGATACTTTTCTTCTGCAACTAGGGATGCAGATTCTTCAAGGCTTGAGAAATTTCTTTTGAAATGTGAGATGACTATACTCACATCATCAACCAAGTGTATCTTTGACACTTTCTTGTCCTCTAGTAATAGATATTCAAAAATTTTACTGATTCTACCAAGAGGGGATTCCTCATTACTTTCTTTTCTTTGGCTTTCTCCATAGCTAAGATGTTGAACTTAATCAGGTCTTCTTCTCTCCATGAGTCCAAACTGGATGTGTCAGGTGTCAAACTTGACAACAATGCTACTGAAGGAGTGATGGGAGTGTTGTCCAACACTTCTTTCTCTATTTAATCCTTTTTCTCACTTTCTTTTATCTTTTCTTCTTTCTTTTCTTCCTATTTTTCTATTTTTTCTTTTTCTTTTTCCATTTCTTTTTCTTGTTCTTTCTTTTATTCCATCTTTTCTTCTTCTTTGTCCTCATCAGTCAATGCTTCTTCTTGATGAGTGGGCAATGTGTTGCTGCATAACATTTCAGCTTCTTGTGTGCTTACAAAAACTTCTTCAAACTTATCCAAGTCATTGTCTATGGCTGCCATTGCAATCTCTACATTGTCAATGAAGATTGTATCATATTTTTGTGTATCTGATATGGGCACATATTTTACTTCCTTTGTAGGTGTTACCACTACATGTGTTGAATCCTGAGGACCTATAAATGGTATATTGGAGGTATCTACTACTTTGTCTTTCTCACTAGGTGCTTGAGTGATGGGCACAGACTTAGGTTTCATGTGATGCTCTAAGAATACCTTCTCAAAGGCCTTCTTTGTTTCCTTAGATATCAACTCATAGTCTTTGTTCATGAGGTGTAGTGTTCTCATCTTTGTCCTTAAGTGCGGCTTCACCAAATTCAATAACAGTGACTTTTCTTCAACAGAACATACTGGAAGAGTGGAATCAAGTGTTTGTTCCCTGATTCTGAAGTCTTCTTCAGTGGCTTGTCTCTTCAAGGTATCCATAATATCCCATACCTTATCTGGGATAATTGTCTTCAATTCAAGAACTATCTTCTTGAACTTTATCATGTGTTTGATCAACATCTCATGAATCTCTGACTTATCAATTTCATGATATTTGTCATAAAACTTGGCTATCTGATCTAGCCTTCCTTCTTCTACAACTCTAGTCCTTAACACTTGAAGACTAGGTATGAATCCTACTTCTGGAGGTGACTGCACATTTTTCAATTTGCTTCTTGTGGCTACACTTATAGCTGAAGGGTGATTTGTGGTGATTTTTTTTCTCCTCTTGGGCATCTTCGGAGATGCATCTATGGATTCACTATCAACTATAGCAGTGGGTGCAGGACTAATATCATCAATTTTACCTTGTTTATCCTTTGGATCATCAGTCTTTTCAATCTTTACCTTTTTCATCTTAGAATCATCAAACTTAGCTTCCACTGTGGATGCACTCTCAATTTACAATGAAATCTTTTCTTCCCTTACTTTGTTAAGGTCTGCTTGTGTTACTCCATGAATTCTGAGTATCTCAGATGTAATCTTAGAGGATTTCCTCTTAGTTGCTGTGCTATTTAGTTTTGCATCTATTTCTCTTGTCTTCTCCTCATAAGTTCCCCATCTTGGCTCATTAGGGTCAGTAGGTGCTGAAAGCAATACTTGAGCATATACTTCCAAAACTTGTTCCTCTACTTCATAACCAAGTGAATGAATCCACTTTGTTCTAGGTACAACTACCTCCATACAAGTTGTATCTATTTCAACCATAAAACAAATTGCATCCTTGTACTTTTCAACAATGTTTTCTGGAATTCTATACCTCATTTGCATCTTGACCCTAAAGGTCTTCAACTCCAATGTTATATAATCTCTCAATGTGATCTCAGTGGATGCTTTGTTAGATATCTATGGCATGGTTGGAATGGACTTGTCCAAATACAAATCTGATACTTTCCCAACAATATGAAGGTACATGTAAATGATCAATGACCTAAATCTGAATATCTTGGTTTTGTCATGCTTGATTGCCTTGATGTTATCAATCAACTATGTGCACAAGATCTCACACAAGTTGAACTCTACATCTTCCTTCACAAGTCTAATGGTTGCTAGAATTGTGCCCGCAAACACACTATTCACCCTGCTGGTGTGATGAAACCTGTATCCAAGTATCATAGACATCAATTTGATGTCGACTTTCTCAATAGGCTCAATTGTTATCTCGCGTCTATCACTCCTTGACTTACAAGTTTTCTCAACTATTTTCATGACATCCTTGCCTACTAGAAGGATGGTGCCTGTCTTAGATAGGCCTATCATCTTATATATTAGGTCACTAGTGATTCTTACTGGCACATCACCTATCTAGAATAAATCATCATGAATTCTTCTCAATAGTATCTTAATCCATTTAGTCTCATAAAATTCATATGTCATAGCAAACTCTACTATTGGGTGATCATTCCACTTAACATATTCATCCATGAATGTTTTATCCGGTTTCAACATGGTATCCATGTTCACCCTTAACCTATCCAACCCTACTGGTTCTTTCTTGCAGTAGATGTAAGCCCTAATGTCTTCCACATGCATAATGCCCATAGGCGTGTGGGAGAATGCTCCCTCTAAATCATCTAGGGTTGACTTAAATGGATGCTTCTTAAATACATATCTCTTCTTCTCTGCAACATCAAAAAATATAGGAGTGGCCATGACTTACTTTTTTAATCACTTTCCAACTGATCTCTGAGATAATCTGAAGACTACTGAATTGGCATGTTGAACTAGGGTTTCTACAACTGACCAAATGCACTACTAATTGGTGCAAATCACTAATAGATCACTCTACAAGTCTTCACAATAACTTCTAAGGCTCTTTCTACTCTCCTATCACTCTGAATTTGAATGCAATGAGTAATCAAACAACTTTCTGAGTACTTAAAGTGAAAATTCCACCATTAATGCTTGCCGCATAAACCAGGTTGTCACTTAAAAATTTCTAACTTGAGTTTTTCTAACAATCAGTATGTGCGCTCTTCTACAAAGGTTCCTTTATACTCCAAAAGCTTAAGTCCAAAGGTGCATACTCTGAGAGTGAGTATACTAGCCACGTAGGGGTCTAGAGCTAAATTAGCTCCCCCCATGACCCTGAGGGCCATTTATCCAAATGTAGAGGGTGCATCCACTGTGGATGCATCCAATACATACTCATCAGTCTTGTCCTTTTTCTCTGACCAAATCAAGCTTGCATCATCTGAGGCTTTGACAAAATTAACTTCTCCTTCAGGATCCAATACTGATTCTTCGGCCTTTTTAGGGCTTTCCTGACATTTCATCCTTGATCTATAGAACTTTGAGATATGTCTAGCCTTGTTACAAGAGTGACAAATGACTGGAGGTCTTATATTCCTTGGCACATTGACATGAGTCACCATTTTACACTATCTAGCTGAGTGACCATTATAGTTACATATCTAGCATGTAACATTTTGAGAACTTCTTACATTTGTCTAATTCTGATTTCTCTAATCATATTGAATCATATTCTTCTTACTAGTCTTGAAATTCATAGCTCTATGACCAAATTTATTGCATGAGTAACAGTAACCATTAAAAGGTCTTACCTCTATACAGTTCCTCACAATGTGTCCATGCTTTTTACAAGCAAAAAAAGTGTGGTCTACAGGCTTGCACTCATTCTTAGGTGGTTCACCATTATCTTTGGTTTGATCTTCATTCTCCTTAGCATTAGTAGAGTCCTTTCTTGCTCGCATGTTGTCAATTTTATTTTGTGCTTCATTGTATCCAATATAGCTAGTGTCTCCTTTGGCTCTTGTTGCATACAACTGAGATTCTATCAAATCAGAACTGGTGTGTAATTTGTCAATATGATTCTTTGCTTCTTTAAATTTAGACTCCAAGCTTTCTTTGCTATTCCTTAGCTTCAAGATTTCCATGTTTTCTTGCCTTAGTTCTTCATTGAGTTGAAGGTTCTCTTTGACTTGTTCATTGTAGACTTCCTGATTGTTGATCAGCTTATCATCAAATTCTTCCAGTAGTTCTTTCATAGATGCATTTTCTTCATTCAGCTTCTTGACCTTTGCTCCTAGATCATTGTTAGAGCATTCTTTCAAATCCTTTCTTAGCCTTTTGATAACCAATTGTGCATCTATGAAATTTTCCTTTAGTTCTTCAATTTCTCTTTATGATTTGTCCAGGTCTTCAAGAGTAGCTTCAAGATTTCTTTTCAGATGTTTCATTTCTGCTTTTTCCATGATCTCCTCAAGTGGTTAAACTTCTTTGCTCAAGACCAGAGCTCTAATACCAATTTTTAGGAATGGGAACACTGAGAGGGTGGGGGTGAATCAGTGTTCACTATATTTTAACTTTTCACTTTAATCTTTATATTGAACTTAAATGCTTAAGTATTGAATTAAACATTCACATAAACATGAAATATTAAATCAACACATGACACAAATATAGTTATGGGGAAACCCAAATAGGTAAAAACCCCGATGGGAATTGACACCCACTAATATTTTGTACTAGTGTTTTATGATCCTTGTTAGAAGATCCTTAACCCTGTTAAGAGTTTCTTTAAAATGATTTAAGTACAGTAGACCTTGTCAAGGGTCAGACCCTGTTAGGAGTCTTTTACAATAGTCCTTGTTAGGGGAGTGGATGCACTATCCTAGAGCTCACTGCTCAAGTGGTGAAGGCTACAACCTTCTGATCTCAGATACACACTATATCTGTTGGATGAATTGTCACTATGACACTGCTTGTCAGATCAGTTCCTTTGATGCGTTGATGCTTTGACCTCTAGAAAATCTCTAATACATCTTATAGTGTCTTCGCACACTTCTTCTCTTCTTATCAAAACTCTCTATCAACTTCCATATCGAATACAATGGGCGCATCTTATATTTATACGCACATACAAAATAAACAACTAGGTCAGCCCTTAAACCTATTACATATAATGCTTCCAAATGAATTGGCTTAAGCATGTTTACAATCAAACATATAAACATGTCAGAAAACTAATTACAATAGGTGCATAGCCTTTACAACATTAGAATATAGATGCAACACAAAATGATAACTGTCAGCTGCTTACTCTGTTCTTCACCGACACACACTGGCTGTGCAACTTCAATTGACTGTATCTTTCTCATACTTGCACATATGATCATGCACTCATAGGCTAAGCATGAATATAGTCTAACTAACTTAATTTCTAGGGCACATACCATAATTATTTCGTACGCACATGCGCTAATGCTCTGAGCTGCAGGAACTCTATACACTATCCAGTCTTCAACACTTAACTGATTTATGATCTTCTCATCAAGTGTGCTGACTCCAAACTACTATATGACTTTGTTGACATAATGAAAACACTATATCAAGTCATATACATTAGTATAGCCAACTTTCCAACACAAATATGTTTACTAACACATCACATGACCCAAATTTGCATGTTTTCCTTGATTTTGAAGTTGATTTGATTCCTTAAATTGTACATAGCCTTGTAAAATTGCTTGATGTTGTCTTTTTGATAATATTGATGCTTTGAATAGATAGATTTTTATCATGCTTCTGATGGATTACTGATGTTTTCCTTTGTGTTCCCTTTTGCAAATGTGGTTGCTCGATCCTATCTTTTATTGTTCCTATCCACAAACCTTGAGACTAGTCCGATATTAGATTTTATCTCATATTAAGTAAATTTTAAATATTGGTAAAGAATTGTAAAAGGATTATTTCCTTAGTATAAGCCAATATTTAAGGGGAACTTATAGTTGAGTTTTCATAGGCTTAATCACTGGCATGTTTTTGGCCAATTTTAGGGCAATTTGTGGGGTTTAGATTTTCGGATCGATGCTTAAGATTGGATATAAAATTGATTTTTTATGATCAATTTAGGGGTTGCAGATTTTGAAGAGAGGGTATATAGAAAACTTATTGTTCCTAAATGTTTTGGAAGCCATTTTTGTAATCACTTTTTCCAGATTTTGGAGGAAATAAAGCAAAGATTTGTGATTCATGTATGTGGAGTTATTTTGATATAGGATCCTCTCTTCATCTTTTCTTACAAGTGCAAAATTCATTATTGTCCAAGGGAAGTGAGTAGATTTCTATTCCTTCTTAAGGTAATTAATTTCTTAAAAGCCTTGTATAAAAAATGTATGTCTATTGACTATTTTGAGCTATTTGTGGTCCAACCTTGATAGTAAGATTTGTTAACCTATATGTTGAGCAGAGATTTGAAGTGTCAAGACCTTCATATGTGAATTAGGATAAATGATTTATCTTTCAGCAAAGTTTGAAACAATTCTTGGCGTATCACCCTAATTTATTTTTAGTTAGAAGTCTTTTTTTCCCTTTTCCCAACAAGTTATAGGTCAGGAGGTGATATTATATATTTGAAAGGAACCGGCCTAGAATTTGGAGATTCCTCCTTATTCATAGTCTACCCACAGCTCGAGGAGGTTTCCATTGTTAGGATAGAACTATCGTGCAGCCCTAATGACTGAGTTAGGGTGACAATTCTAAACCTAAACAATTTTTGGCATGCTTGGTGGGACTATGAACTACTTCTCAGTTCTGAGCCGCTAGATCTATGGTTGTTTTTAATTTTAGTTGTAGCTCCTAGTGTGGATTTTAATGAGTAGAACTCCAACGAGATCAAACAAGGAGGGTTTTGTGTATCAAAATTATAGTCAAGTAGAAGGGAGGAAGATCATCCAAAGGTGGAAGAACATCACAAGATCCAAGAGGTACTTTATTGAATTCAGATTTCTCATCATTTGATAATCCCATTTTTAAAAATCAAGCTGCAAATTCTGAGGAACTTGAGTTTATTATTGAAGAAATTAGTCTTCTCAAAGATCTAGGTGTTCCTAATCATTCTGGATTAGAATTTCCAAGTGTTGAAAATTTATTTATAGATAATTCTATTCTTGGATCTTCTACAAGTGGTACAATAGCAACTCCTCAAAATTTGAAGACTTATCAAAGGAAGGTAGTTCAGTCTACCCAGCCTTCTGTTACACCTGCCATTTAGCAGCAAGCTCCTCCACATCAAGCAATGGCAAGAAATCTTCCTTTTGTTCCATTTGATCAAGGTAGTCCTTTGATGATTGCAAATCATAATGATATTCCATTGGCTTCTTTGAAAATCTTGCCAAATTTTACTGGTGAAACACGTGATAGCTATTGAGAATATCTGAGATGTTGCAATTCTTTGCAATGTTCATCATATTACAGCTAAAGATGTAGCTTTGAAGCTGTTAGCTACATCTCTCAAGGGTAAAGCCCTTGATTGGTTTAGAACTCTTCCAATGGATTCTATTGCTACTTGGGATACCTTAGGAGAAAGGTTGTCTAAATTTTTTGAGGAAAAATATGATAACCTATCCTTGGTGGAGCAACTAACTACTATCAAGAGAGCCCCATAAGAGGATATGAGTGACTTCAATCTCCATTTTAAGAAGACTTGGAATAGGATTCCTGTTACGGTAAGACCTTCAGCTGAATATGCTTTCTTGTATTATTTGAAGAGCTTAAATAGTGATATCTCTATAACGATTCAATCTATGGGAGGAGTGTCTTTACCTCAAGCTTTTGATACTGCTATTAGGGAAAAAAATAGTCTTATCCAGGTAAGAAAGATAGCTCCTAGACCTCCTATGCCTTTCTATCCTAATATACAGTCTAATATGTGATTGGTTGTTCCACCATTATCTATTGTCCCATCATATAAACCCTCAGAAATAGCTCCTACAGCTCCTCTGAATGAATTACAGACTATTAAGGATAGTTAGAAAAAAATAGAAAGTTTGTTGCAATATTTTGGTAATGATTTAGTGGCCCTTAAGAGGAATCAAACTCAAAAAAACCCTGCCATTCAAAATTAGTTTGTTGGTTCTTCTTCCCCATATCCTAATCAGCCTAATTTTTAGGCCAATAGGCAGCAATTTCAAGCAAATACTAATGCAAACAGGCAGAATTGGAATATGAGACCAAATAGACAATATAATCCAGCACCTCTTAATACTGTTAGGGATATTGTTCCTACTTAGAATAATATTGCTACTGACTAGTGTTTTCCATGTAATGAGCCACATGATCAGTCCACATGTTCTAATGGAATTCTTAACCAACCTTTTATGGTACAAAATGTAATGAATTCATAGTAGAATGTGTCTGTTGAAGAAGTACAAAATCAACTAGATCAAAGTGCTACAGATACCAGTTTCCTAAACTGGCAAGAAGAAGAATTTTGTGGTCTTAATGAAGATTCATCAATTGTAGCAAATACTAGAGTGAAAAAGAGATCCCTTGAAGCAGATCAATCTACTGGTAATGTTTCTTCTCCACCAGTTTCTATTTTAAAGAATCCATTAGTTTCCATTAATAAAGATCAAATTCAAAGGAATGTTGATCAGAGTTCTCCTAGGTCCTCACATAAGGTACAGTTTGTTGTTCCATTCAATATTGTTGATACAATGAAAAAAACAAATGTTACTTTGTCTGCATGGGAAACTTTATCTATTCCAGGACAGATTGAGATTCTAAAAGAAGAGTTGTCCAAGCTAGTAGTTAGTTCGCATCAAATAGTACAACAACCACCTAGGGTGGTTATGACCAATTATGAGCCTCCTAAGGTTCAGGAAAATTTGTTAAAAGAAGAGAAAAAGCCTGCTAAGGTTTAGCAGTCAACAATACCAGAAGTCAAGAAAGCTACAAATATTGGAAAACCAGTAGTAAATCTTGACAAAAAACCAACAAATGATCAGAAGACATCTGAAAAGGAAGGTAAGAAACTTGAAAATGATAAGCCTCCTCCTTTTTATGTCTCTTTGATTATTGGAAACAAATTGGTACATAATTTTATGGTAGACAGTGATGCAACCAGCACTGTCATGCCTAAAAAGATAGCAGATATGCTAAATTTGAAATATGAACCTCTTGACAAGGGTGTAGTTCAGCTTGATGGAACTTCAGTTAAGACCTTAGGAGTCATTAAAAATGCAATTTTGACCTTACACTCCTACCTAAATTTTTCAATACCACATGATATATATGTTATTGATTTACCAACATATTTTGTTATGTGTCTGTCCAGAGACTTCACAGCCAAAATAGATGGCTATTTTTCATCAGATTGGTCACATTTGTACTTTAGAACTAGATATGGTACTAAGGTAACCATAAAATTAGAATCATTGGCCAAAAATCACATAGATCCTTATAACCCAAGTCCTATTAATGAAAGTTGTGTGATCATGGATCAAGATGAAATACCTGATTATTCAGCTTATAATACTCAAACTAAAGCATATCTAGATATTTTTCTAGATGAATGGGATACTAGGAATGAACAGAATGATGATATGTTTAATGTTGGTTTTGGAAATTACATGATTTTAGAGTCTGATTCAGTAGTGCCTAATTTGATTAAAGATCCAGAATGTGAATCTAATGTGTCTAACCAACTTTGGGAGTTGTATTTTGATGGGTCAAGGAATAAGGATGGAGTTGGTTTAGGGGTTATGTTGGTGTCACCTAATGGTGATAGATTTTATGTTGCATTCAAGTTGTCTTTTCCTTGTTCTAATAATGTGGCTGAATATGAGAGTTTGATTTAGGGATTAGAGTCGGCAAGATTGAGAGGTATTAAGTGTTTGAGAGCATTTGGTGACAGCAAGCTTATTGTTAAGCAGGTGAGAGGTATCAATACTGTTAAAAATGATCTGCTTAAGATGTATAAATCTAGAGTTTCTGACAATCTAGATGAATTTGATGCTTTCGATTTGATTTCAATTCCTAGAAGGGAAAATCTGCATGTTGATAGACTAGCTGGTATTGGTGCTCATATTGCAATAACAGAAAATGAAGGAGAAATTTCAAACCAGTCACATGTTAAGATAATTGTAAGACCATCCATTTCAGAATATGAAACTTATTGACAAGTTTTCGACACTGATGAACATATCTTAAATTTTTTGACAAAAATAGATGGTTTCTCAACTTCTAGAAATAATAAAATCCATCAACAATTGGAAGAGCAAATTATTCAGTTGAAAACCAACAAGATTCCAAAGGGATTAGTCAACCTGGAATTAGCTTTCAACTCTGATGATCAGTTTAGAAAGGGTAAAACTAGCTTGCTGATTGAAGAAGATCATTATGAGGAAATGGAAATTTTCAGAGACAAGCGGTTAAAGGTTGGTAAAATTAATTCTCCTAAAGAAAAAGAATTGTTTATTAATCTTTTCAGAGAATATAATGATGTTTTTGTATGGGATTATTCTGATCTGAAGGGATTTGATCCCCAATTAACTCAGCATACTATAGAATTGGAACCTAATACTAGGCCAATTAGACAAAGGCAAAGGCCTATAATCCCCAAGTTAGAGCCATTAATGTTAAAAGAGCTGAGAAAACTCCTAGATGGTGGTATTATATTTCCTATTAAGCACACATACTGGGTTTCTAACTTAGTTCTAGTAAGGAAGAAGAATGGAGAGATAAGACTTTGTGTAGACTTTAGAGACCTTAATAGGGCATCTCTAAAAGACAGACACCCTCTTCCTTCCATGGAATAGATCTTACAATATGTTTCTGGTTTTGAGAGATTTTCACTCCTAGATGGGTATTCTGGTTATAACCAAATTTTAGTCAAGGAATCTGATCAGTACAAAATAGCTTTTACAACTAAATGGGGTACCATGGCTTACAAAAGAATGTCATTTGGGTTATCAAATGCTGGGGCCACTTTTCAGAAAGCAATGGACATGGCTTTCAAGAACTTAATGTATAAGTTTGTTCTAGTGTACCTAGATGATGTGACAATTTATAGTAAGGTTGCAAATCAACACATAGATCATTTGAGACAGATTTTACAAAGATGTAGAGAATTCAGGATTTCTTTAAACCCAAAGAAATTTGTATTCACATTTCATGAGGGGAAACTCCTAGGATACCAGGTGTCTAAGGAAAGTACAATAATAGACCCTGAAAGAATTCATGCAATTCTGGAACTTTCATTGCCTAAACACAAGAAAGGATTGCAGAGTTTCATTGGGAGAATAAATTTTGTAAGAAGGTTTATTCCTGATATTGCAAATTTGTTAAAACCACTTACTTCTATGCTTAAGAAGGATGTTCCTTTCAGCTGGACTGATGAGGGAAAGAAGAATTTTGAATTGATAAAATAGGCTTTGTCTTTAGCCCCTACTCTTGTTAATCCCAATTTTACTAAACATTTTATTCTATATGCTTATGGTGGTTCTGATACTATTTCAGCAATGTTGGTTCAAAAGAATGATGAAAAATAGGAGCATCTAGTTGCTTTTTTTAGCAAAGGTATGGATGATTATGAAAAAATGTGTAGTTTTGTTGAAAAGCATGTACTAGTTGTTATTAAAGCTTTGAAGAAGTTTAAGCATTTAATTGCCAAGAATAAAGTACATTTAATGGTTGCTCATCCTAGTATCAATGATTTTTTATTGAACGAAGATGTTAATGAAAAGAGGGCTAGCTGGATAACAAGAGTTATGGAGTATGATGTACAGAGTCATTTGACTAAGCTGATTAGAGGCAAAGGCCTTTGTGCTCAAATGGCAGAAGAGGAAGAATAGGCTGAAGCTATTGAAGAATCTAAAAATTTACAAGGTGATGTTGTATTATTTAATTATCCTACAACTTGGTTATCAGATATGACCAGATTCTTGCAAACTGGGCAATGTCCAAATAATCTTGATAAGGTAAAGAGGAGATACTACAGGTTATAATCTATTCCCTGTGTTCTTATTGATGGTATACTTTATAGGAAGGACTATTCTGGAATGTTTCTTAAATGTATTGATTCACTAGATCAAGACAGAATTTTATCTAAATTTCATGATGGATCTTGTGGAGGACATTTCAGTCCTAAGACTACAGCTTGGAAAATACTAAGGGTGGGTTATTATTGGCCAAATTTATTTAAGGATGCTCATGTTTGGGCCAGAAGATGTCAGAAATGTGCTATTTTTGGAGGTAAACAAAAGTTGGCAGCACTACCATTAAAGCCAATTGTGGTTGATCAGCCATTTGCTAAGTAGGGAATGGACTTTATTGGTCCTATTAATCCTAATTATAGTGAAGGTCATAAATGGATTTTGACTACTACTGATTATTTCATGAGATGGACTGAGGCTATTGCACTAAAAGAGGCTACTAGACTTGTTGTGCTAAAATTTTATGAAGACATTGTGACCAGGTTTGGAGTCCCTCAATCAATTATCTCTGATAATTCTATGGATTTTATTGGTTTAGCTATTACAGAATGGGCTATGAAGAATGGGATTTATTTAAATACCTCTTCTAACTATTATCCTCAGGGTAATGGTCTTGTAGAATCTACTAATAAAAATCTAATCATAATTATCAAAAAGACTTTGCAAGATAATAAGAGAGATTGGCATTCTAAATTGAAGGTAGCCTTATGGATGGATAGGATTACACCTAAACAGGTAATTGGGAATTCCCCTTATGTACTGGTTTATGTTAAAGAGTCCAGATTGCTAGTTTCTACTAATTTTCTAGCCTTGCAGCTGGCTGATCGTATGTTACTATTTGAAGAAGAAGACCCTCTTAAACTAAGGTATGTTGATCTATTACAGCTTGAAGAGGAAAGGAGAAAGCCATTGGAAATAATGGAACTAAAGCAAGCTCAGACTAAAAGGTCATTTGACAAGAAAGCTAAGTTTAGAGAATTCAAAGAAGGTGATCTAGTACTCAAGTGGGATTTACTAAAGAGCAGGCCAGGACAGCATGATAAATTTGATAATTTTTGGTCAAGCCCTTTTGTTATAATAGCCTGTAAGGATAAAAATGCTTTTCAATTGTCCACAACTAAAGGGGAAGAATTGTAGATTCCAGTTAATGGAATACACCTCAAGCTTTGCTTTGAGGGTTAGGTTAGGTTTAGTTTTTCAAGTTCAATAAGCGTTGTCCAAAGCACTAGGTTTCTAGGTTGCATTGAGTCTAGTTTAGGTGCATTTTCATTTCAATAATGGTTGTATTCATGGTTTTAGTTTTCATAAAATTTTTTGCCCTTTGATAAGTCTACAGGTCATGTCTAGCAGGTAGACATCCAGCAGAAGTCGCCAAAATTGTTACTCAAAATTACAGCATACAATACAATAAGCATAAATAGGAAAAGGTTGCATTTGTTTGTCTAATTAACACTACCTTGTAGGTTTTGTTAGTTTACATGTCATTATTGAATTCATTCTAGATGTCATCATTGTACTCTAAGTATTGATTATTATTCCAAAAATTTCAAAAAATTCATAAATGATCATTACATTGTGCATTCAAACTAAATGTAGTATACAAATGTCCTTTCTTGTTTCATATTTTCATATCAATAAGTAGATTACATTTGCAGAATTCAAAGAAAATATTGAAGTATGGAATAGGGGTCCCATGCATTGCCTTTATGTTGGTTTGTTGTCAGTTGGTTGTCTGCTAGGTCTCAAGTTTCAAGGTCTTCAAAGTCCAGGTCTTCATCTACATTTAGGTCTTTAGGGTTCATATCTGCATAAGAGAGAAATGTGGTTAGACCCTATTGGATCTAAGCAATGCATTAGAAACAAATAGCATACTATAGAAATCAAGTTTTCAATACTGTATATCAATCTAAAAAAAACTAAAAGCAATAAGGAAATGTACACTCACACTCACTGCAAGGTAGTATTAAAGGGACTTGTTTCTGACATGAAACCTTTTACTATTTATGATCATTATGGTGTATGTTGTCCTTTTTATTAACCACTTGTCTAAATTAAAGGGACTTAGTATGTTCCAAACTCAGAAACCTTTTTCAAATAATGCAGTTCATGGATAGATTAGTGAACATAATGGTTTGAAAGTAAATTTACAAGTTGTTTATTATGTTCACTAATCTAACCATTTCATAATGATGTTGTTTGAGAGCTTAACAAATTATTTTGTATAAAAGAGTTGACTGGTTTTCACATTCAGTCATTGTAAAAGATGCAGATCAAGCTGAATTTCCAAGATGAAGTGCTACAGGAAGTGCCAATGTTCCCAATGTTTAAAGTTCAAGTTACAAAAATGCAGCTGCATAAATACTAGTATAATATGTCCTTGCTATTTCAAAGATATATTTTCAAGAAATATCATTATTGTTGTTAATTACAAAAAGAGTGCTTCAAGGTTGAGCCATAAAGTGATGAAATGTTTACAGTTTGTTTTAGTGAGTGTCACGAACCCGTGTTCGAACCTCACTAAGTAGCATTCTTGTGTTTTTGAGTGTCATGAGCCCGTGCTCAAACTTCATTAACAATGAAAAAACATTTTCATCTTGTTGTACTTCTCATATTTTAAGTGCAGATTCAGCATCAAAGAGAATTGTTAACAATGGACATGCTGCGGGAGCTATGATGCTAAAAAACTAGGATGCAAAATGAAAACTTATGCTATTGAACAGAAGTGCATGACATATTATTCCAACAGCTAAAATTTCAAAGTTACAAAATCAAACAAAGTGAAAGCTGTAAGATATTGAATAAACAGAAAGTATAAGTTTTCAACATGGTTTGTGATCACTGACAGAGATTTTGGTGTGTTTTTTCAAAAAAGATATGACAGAGTAAAGTTTGATCTTCCTGGTGATGTGTGTGCACATTTATAATGACAATGAAAGCATAAAGTACAAGATGTGTATATGCTAGAATAGAATATGCATAGCTAACAGAGAAATGTCATAAGGAGGAAAGTACTTATCTATTTTGGAATAAATGACTGTGATTCTTGAACACCTTTCAGTCATGTTTTTAGTCACCTTATAAGGTTTGCGAAGGTTATGACTGAAAGATGTTATAGTTTTTAATTATAACTTAATATATTTGTTAACATTTTTTAGTCATAACCTTGCAACTTTAGTAAGCCATTAGAGAAGATTTTGGCCTGGTTCATTTTCTCATGATCTCATGGTTTTCTTGAGAAACTATCATTCACAAGTAGCCGAGCTCATAAACATATGGTTTTGTATTTGGGTTTCAAGAATGAGTCCACGAGTTCATCAAATTCACTGTCGATATTACACAGATTTATTTATGTCAGCAGAGTGAAATAGTTGGGATGCTATATGCTATAGTCATAGTCTAAAAACAAACTGTAGAAAACATATCAAAACTGAGTTCTAGTAACTGTCTATTTTACACAGTTTGTTTTTAGTTGTTTGAAATAGAAACTAGTCAAAGGCTCGAGCAATGTCAAGATAAATTCAAGTTTTCAAGCAGTCAGTGTTCGATGCATGCAATAATAGTGAGACAAAACCAAGTTCACTCTCAGTCACTTAAAAGAGGGAACAAGATTCAAGCCAAATACTGAGAGCGAAGAGTGAGATCACAAATTGTGATCATCTTTCAAATAAAGATGTAAGTTTTGAAGCTTTCATGTAGTTGAAAAAAAAGACCATGACGCCGAGTCATCTATGGTTCAAAGGTCACTTAAAATATTCAAAGCAGTCTCAGCATGTGAGCATAAAACTATAGCCAAGCCATGATTTATAAATTTTGACAAAGGAAAAGAACTAATAATTCAAGCTGAAGAATGGGCCGAAAGATACACAAGAGATGCATGATGCTCGACAGTTAGTTGTTAATTATGGCCAAGTATTTTCTATATTCATGCCTTTGAAATAATAGTCAAGTTATTTTTCAAAGTTCAAAACTTAATGAATAGAGTCACAGTTTGGGTATTGAGAATACAACAAGACATAAAAGATAAAAGAACATCAGTCACGAGACTGTCAACACAGAATCGACTTGAAGCTCATGATTTGACTCATGAATGAAAGGAAACTCTCAGCAAAGCCAAGTTTGTGCATAATGAAAACAAAAGATGAATATACACCAGTCATGACTGTGACTTACATGCAATAACCTGTGATTTCAAAACAAATCTCCAACAGATAAACAAAGAGCTCAAAGATAAACTTACAACTGCTTGCCAAAGTCGGTCAAAGATTTCAATCTATATTCAGTGAACCCAAGTTTTCATTCGATGCCAAGTTCTCTGTTTGAGATGCACATCAGTAAGGAGTAGCAGTGATCTCGAGTGTAGCAGTAAGCTCGAGTTCAACAAAGAGCTTTATTCACATGGAGCCAAGTTTCTTCAGAAGATTTGAAAGCTTTCTTTTAGTTAGGGTTTTATTTTCCCTCATTATTCTCTACAAAGAATGAGATAACCACAACTGCCAAGAACCAAAATAAACATAACAAATTTGGAGTCTGCAAGAAGAGTAGCATTCAATGCCATCAATGTAGATGTCACATTCCTATAGAGTTTTGAAAACTATATAGTGCCACCTCATACTGTCATCTCCTCAAGTTTTGTATTATATTGCAAGTGGATTGAATAGTCATGTAAACTTTCTCCACTTTGCATGTGATGCAAGAGCATCCTGGGTGTAAGAGCAATCTTGCATCGCCCAAAAATATTTATGTTTTTGTATTCAATAAGGGCTATCTTGTGTAGAGGTTCTATTTATGGAAACTTGCTATTTTTAGTAAGTTGGTCATAAATCTCAGAATGTTCTGATTTTAAATGTGGAGGTTTATCTCAGTCATATAAGCTTGCCAGTAAAGTTTCATGGCTAGATCAGGTCTAGTTTTGAAGATATTGAAGACTTTCGGTATTGGCAACAAGGTACAGAAACTTTGAACTCAGTTTTGAAGGCTTTAGAGGCCCTAGATGAGGTCAAAAATTTGGGTGACAAGCGCTTGCTCAAGTCAAACCTATATAGTGCTTCGTGGCCTTTTCGAAAAGGGGTTATAATAGTCAATCGGGTCAACTAGTGATGACTTATGTTCTTCGGAAGTCAGGTCACCTGAATTGGCGGAAAATAATTTTCCTTCAAAATTTTTGTTCGGGTTTCAAAAGTTATTTTGAGCTGACTTTGATGTAATAAATTGAAAAATAAAAAACTTCTAAGTTTGGTCGGCCCTAAGGGCTAAATTTCTGGAACCTTCTTAGGTGGTGGAAAATGCCTATATAAAGAAGGCTCGTAGTGTTGTCTAGGGTAGTTCTGGGTAGAGATCTGGGTATTGATTCAAGGCTTTGTCCTATAGAATATTGTAAGGGAATGCCCATGTGGCTTTGCATGTTGTAATTCTGAAAGTTTGTAATTCCACATTTGTGGAGATAATAAGAAGCCAATTTTCTATTCTTGCATATTGTTGTTGTTTCTCTATTTTTGTTGTGTTTGTAGTATTAACGGGAGCACCCTTCATCAAGTGGTATCAAAGTAGGAGTTCCTAAGTGTGTAAATAGATCATTGACTTTGAGGCAGTTTGCACCAGGACCGTGGTTAGGGTTTCAGTGCGCATCGTGAAAATGTCTCCACGAAGGGAACATGGTAGAAGAGCTGGTGTTGTAACACTTGAGGTTAGAGTGCTCCAGAGACAACTGCGAGCATTGCAAGAGGAGATTCATAGAGGAATGAATCTTAATGTCAGAGATGAAAGTGAGGATGAAGCCGAAGAAGAAGATCAAGAAGGAGAAGTCAAAGTTGTGAACTAGGAGGAAGAAAGACTTTTTCGAGCCATTTCCAAGATCGGAAAAAGAACTAAGATTGAGCTTCCTATATTTTCAAGAAATCTTAACCTAGAGGAGTTGATCGACTGGATCAATGATGTGAAGAATATTTTGAGTATGAAGATATTAAGGATCCTAATAGGGTCAAATTTGCAAAGGCCAGACTGAAAGGTCATGCGAAGATCTGGTGGCAAGAGATTCAATTGGAATGAAATAGAAGAGGGAAAGATAAAATCACAAGATGGGATCGAATGGTGGATAAATTGAAGTGGTAGTTCATTCCTGTTGATTATGAGCTTGACCTACTAAAGAAGATGCAAAGTTTGAAGCAAGCAAGAAGATCTGATCAGGAGTATACAGAGGAGTTCTATCAAATCCTCATCAAAATAGGCCATGCAAAAGCTGACAAGGAGAAATTTTTCTGTTACCTTAATGGGTTAAGGCCGAGCATTCAGGAGGAGTTGAATCTGGTTCGAATGAATAGTATTGAAGAGGCATACTATTTTTCCATAAAAGTAGAGGAAAATCTGAACAAGAAGTTTGAGAGAAGACAAAATGGAAGGGGTCACAGTGGAAGATCTAGTGGACGGTCATATGGAGGCCGAAATGAAGATCCAAAAAAAAAGGATGAGCCCAGTAGTAGTCAAAATCATAGAGGAAACAATTCCAATCATTTCCAAGATCAGAACAATAGAGATCAGACAGGAAGATGAAGAGGACAAGGTTCAGGAAGAGGAGGCTTCCATGGAACATGCTTTCACTGTGGAGAAGAAGGTCATAGGGCATCTGAATGTCCTCAATGCCAAGGAAGGACAGATAGGAGGAATGAAGGCCAGGCTAGAGTGGCACATGTAGATGAAGTTGCTAGATCCTCAAATTATGAAGATGCTAAAAGAGGAGAAATATTGATTAACAGAAGAGCCATGTTGAGTGGTGAGAATGAACCTGAGCAAAGGAGGAGCCTATTTCGCACTAGATGTAAGTGTGAGGGTAAATGCTGTGATGTGATTATTGATAGTGGAAGCACTAACAATTTGGTGTCAGAAGAGATGGTGACAAAGTTGAAGCTCAAGAGATAGAAACACCCACATCCATATCGGATTGCCTGGGTGCAGGATGACCACAAGGTCATGGTCAGTGAACAGTGCCTAGTAAAGTTCAAGATTGGTGGGTACCATGATGAGGTACTATGTCATATAATACCTATGGATGCATGTCACATGTTATTGGGTACGCCATGATAGTTTGACAGATGTGATGTACATGATGGTCGTGTGAATACCTATTCCCTGACAAAGGATGGAGTGCGACATAAGCTAAAGCCATTGAAGGAGACCGAAAAAAAGGTATGTGGTAATACAAGAATAACTTTTTTTGATGGAAGGAAATTCCTAGATGGTATAAGGCATGAGCATGTGTCTTTTTCTTTAATTCCAAAAGCTGGTAAAGAGGAAGTAGAGGATGTACTTGTAGAGGTTGCAGATTTGTTGAATGAGTTTCAGGATATTGTATTTGATAATGTACTTGATGGATTACCACTGGTTAGGAAGATTAGTCATCAAATGGATTTGATTCCAAGACCTTGTTTGCCAAACAAGGCAGCACATAAAATGACACCAGCAAAAAGTGAAGAGTTGAACAGACAAGTACATGAGTTAGTGCAGAAGGGGTTAATTCAGGAGAGCTTGAGTCCATGTGCTATACCAGCAGTATTAGCACCAAACAAGAATGGAGAATGGAGGATGTGTACAGACTCTAGGGCAATAAACAAGATCACAATCAAGTACATGTTTCCATTGCCATGAATGGATGATATTATGGATTGTTTGAGTGGAGCTGTGTATTTCTCAAAGATAGATCTGAACAGTGGATATCACCAAATTCAGATCAAAGAAGGAGATGAATGGAAGACTGCCTTCAAGACAAAGGAAGGACTATATGAGTGGTTAGTCATGCTTTTTGGGCTAACCAATGCACCGAGCACTTTCATGCGGCTCATGAACGAGGTTTTGAAAAAATTTCTAGGTAAGTTTGTCACTGTTTACCTAGATGATATTTTGATCTTTAACAAGACATGGAGGAACATATGATGCATATTTGTATGGTGTTTGAGAAGTTGAGAGATGAGAAATTGTTGATTAATTTGAAGAAATGCAGTTTTGTGAAGAAGGAATTAGTGTATTTGGGATTTTTAGTTTTAGCAAAAGGTCTGAAAATGGATCCAGAGAAAGTACAAGCTATCCTTGAATGGCCTACTCCAAGGAGTGCTACTGAGGTAAGATCTTTTCATGGTTTGGCTAGTTTTTACAAAAATTTTATCAAAAATTTTAGTAGTATTTGTGGACCCTTGATTGAAACAAGGAGGGGGGATAGAAAAGAGTTCAAGTGGACTAATGGGGCAGATAAGAGTTTTAAACTATTGAAACAAAAAGTTACAAAACAACCTATTTTAGCACTTCCAGATTTTAATAAGGTGTTTCAAGTAGACTATGATGCTAGTGGTACTACAATAGGAGCTATTATGAGTCAAGAAGGTAAACCTATTGCTTATTTTAGTGAGAAGGTTAATGATGCCAAGAGGAAATATTCTGTTTATGATTAGGAATTTTATGCTATAGTTTAGGCATTGAAGAAGTGGAGAAACTATCTGCTTCCTAAGGAGTTTGTTTTGTATACTGATCATCAAGCTTTTCAATATTTGAATAGTCAAGGAAAGTTGAATCAGAGGCATTTGAAATGAGTTGAGTTTTTGCAGAGTTATACATTTGTTTTGAAACATAGGAGTGGAATGTCTAACAGGGTTGCAGATGCTCTTAGCAGAAGGCAACTATTGCTGACAGAGATGTAGATTGAGGTGGTTGGGTTCAAGGAACTCAAGAACTTGTATCTAGAGGATCCTAATTTTGGTGAAGCTTGGAAAGCTTGTAAAGAACCTATTACTCTAGACAGGACGAAGTGGCTAGATTTCATCATTCAGGATGATATGCTATTTAGAGGGAGTCAGTTGTGCATTCCAAGAAGTTCTATGAGGGAGAATCTCATCAAGGAGAAGCATAGTGGAGGATTGGCTAGACATTTTGGTCATGATAAAACCCTTGCTTTGGTTAATGAGAATTATTATTGGCCACAGTTATAGCAAGATGTTAATAAGTTTGTATAGAGTTGTAGAGTATGTCAGATGGCGAAAGGAGTGAAGCAAAATATAGGGTTGTATCAGCCATTACCTATACTAGAGAAGCCTTGGGAGGATATTTGTATGGACTTTGTTCTTGGTTTACCAAAGACACGGCGGGGACATGATTCAATTTTTGTGGTAGTTCACAGATTTTCAAAGATGACACATTTTATTCCTTGTAAGAAGACTAATGATGTTGTTCATGTAACGGAATTATTTTTCAGAGAAGTGGTGAGACTGCATGGTTTGCCAAAGAGTATAGTTTCAGATAGGGACACTAAGTTCATTGGATATTTCTGGTGTACATTGTGGAAGAAGTTGAAGACATATTTGAAGTTCAGTTCATCACATCATCCATAGATTGATGGACAGATAGAGGTGGTGAATAGGAGTTTGGGGAATTTTCTGAGATGTTTGGTTGGAGATAAGCCAATATGATGGGATTTGATTTTACCACAGGCAGAATTTGCATATAATAATTCTGTCAATAGGAGCACTGGTAAATCACCATTCTAGATTGTATATGGGAATAGTCCCAGAAATGCATTTGAGTTGAGAAAGATAGATAAAGGAGAAATAAGTAGTGTTGAAGCTGAGAATTTTACAGAACACTTGAAGAACATCCATGAGGAGGTGAGGAAGCATATTACCAAGATGAATGCGTAGTATAAGACTAAGGAAGATGTGAAAAGGAGGCATAAGAAATTTTAGGTTGGAGATGAAGTCATGGTTCATTTGTGGAAGGAGCGATTTCCAGTTGGTACATATAACAAATTGAAAGTGAAGAAGTTTGGGCCATGTAAAATATTGAAGAAGCATGATTCAGGAAATGCATATGAAGTAGAATTACCTACTGAGTTGAATATTTCACCAGTGTTTAACATTTTAGATCTGACAGAGTATCATGAGGGAGGTGTTGAAGATGAGATCACAACAACACAGTGGAGTATTGCAGCAACTAGTTCAGATACCAAAGAGATTGAGGATATACTGGATAGTTGTGTTGGTAGAAGCACAAGGAATAGGACATATGAAGAATATCTGGTCAAGTGGAAAGGAAACCTTTTGAAGATTCATCATGGCTGACAAAGGAAGAGGTTAACTGTCTTGGTTTTCCTCTACACACCTGAGTTGTGATGGGGTCACTTCTTAAATTACCCTGAGTGTCTAATGTAGGAGCATCCTGGGTGTAAGAGCAATCTTGCATCACCCAAAAATATTTATGTTTTTGTATTCAATAAAGGCTATCTTATGTAGAGGTTCTATTTATGGAAACTTGCTATTTTTAGTAAGTTCGTCATAAATCTCAGAATGTTCTGATTTTACATGTGGAGGTTCATCTCAGTCATATCAGCATGCCAGTAAAGTTTCATGGCTAGATCAGGTCTAGTTTTGAAGATATTGAAGACTTTTGGTATTGGCAGTAGGGTACAGAAACTTTGAACTCAGTTTTGAAGGCTTTAGAGGCCCCGGATGAGGTCAAAAATTTGGGTGGCAAGCGTTTGCGCAAGTCAAGCCTGTAGAGCACTTCGTGGCCTTTTTGAAATGGGGTTATAATAGTCAATCAGGTCAACTGGTATGACTTATGGTCTCTAGAAGTCAGGTCACCTGAATTGGCGGAAAATAATTTTCCTTCAAAAATTTTGTTCGGGTTTCAAAAGTTATTTTGAGCTGACTTTGATGTAATAAATTGAAAAATAAAATACTTCTAAGTTTGGTCGGTCCTAGGGGCTAAATTTCTAGAACTTTCTCGGGTGGTGGAAAATGCCTATATAAAGAAGGCTCGTAGTGTTGTCTAGGGCAGTTCTAGGTAGAGATCTGGGTATTGATTCGAGGCTTTATCCTATAGAATATTGTAAGGGAGTGCCCATGTGGCTTTGCATATTTTAATTTTAAAATTTTGTAATTCCACATTTGTGGAGATAATAAGAAGCCAATTTTCTATTCTTGCATATTTTTGTTGTTTCTCTGTTTCTGTTATGTGTTTGTGGTATTAAGGGGAGCACCCTTCATCAACATGTTTCATACTTAGAAATCTTTTTCTTGGTTAGGAGTTGAATAGTTAGATTATTTGATATTAGATTTTATTTGATATTAAGTAAATTATAAATATTGGTAAAGAATTGTAAAAGGATTAAGTCCTTAGTATAAGCCAATATTTAAGGGGCACTTATACTTGAGTTTTCATAGGCTTAATCATTGGCATGTTTTTGGCCAATTTTAGGGCAATTTGTGGGGTTTAGATTTTTGGATTGATGCTTAAGGCTGGATATAAAATTGATTTTTTATGATCAATTTAGGGGTTGCAGATTTTAAAGAGAGGGCATATAGAGAACTTATTGTTCCTAAATGTTTTGGAAGCCATTTTTGTAATCACTTTTGCTAGATTTTGGAGGAAATAAAGAAAAGATTTGTGATTCATGTATGTGGAGTTATTTTGATATAGGATCCTATCTTCATCTTTTCTTACAAATGCAAAATTCATTATTGTCCAAGGGAAGTGAGTATATTTATGTTTCTTCTTAAGGTAATCAATTGCTTGAAAGCCTTGTATGAAAAATGTATGTCTGTTGACTATTTTGAGTTATTTGTGGTCCAACCCTGATAGTAATATTTGTTAACCTATATGTTGAGAAGAGATTTGAAGTGTCAAGACCTTCATATGTGAATTACGATTAATGATTTATCTTTTTGCAAAGTTTGAAACAATTCTTGGTGCATCACCCAAATCTATTTTCAGTTAGAAGTCTTTTTTTTCCCTTTTCTCAACAAGTTATAGGTTAGGACGTGATATTATATATTTGAAAGGAACCGGCCTAGAATCCAGATATTCCTCCTTATTTAGAGTCTACCCACAACTCAAGGAGGTTTTCATTATTAGGATAGAATTATTGTGTAGCCCTAATGCCTGAGTTAGGGTGACAATTCTAAACCTAAACAGTCCTTACATGCATCATGAATTTACAGGTGTGCTCCTATAGTCAAGCAATTTTTCATTAGCAAATTTTGGTGACAATTCGGTCAGAAAAAGGATGTACCAACTTAGTTCACAACATATGCTTAGTTTTCTAATGAGGAGGAAGATAGGGGGCCTCCTCCCATTTATGCGGTGGTTGTATAGGATATGAGAATAATTGAATGGGAGTACCTTCCTGATATCATTAATGCTGGCATCACCCCTAGATAATGATAGTATTTGATTGACCTTCCCTTCTTGAGATTCATAGAGTGAGTGCCTTGAATTGAGGTGGAGGAGCCAGACAATGAGCCATAGGGCTAAGAGGTAGATAGAGGGGATGGAAAGGATCATAGAGATCAGGGGTGGTGTCACCTAGGGTATATAAATAGTAGGCCTCAGGTTACAAGACAACATAGACCATGTAGAGAGGGGATCATTAGGGTATGTAGAGGTAGTTGTGGCTATAGAGGAAGGCCTACCAGAGGAGGAGGGAGAGAGATTAGTTAGGCATGGGGTACATTGCAGACACCTCCTCCACAAAGACAAACAGGGAGATCCCATTATAGGAGAGGTTCCAATGGTTTAAGATGCACAACCAGAGGTACCTAGAGAAGAGGCACTGAGGGCAGTGGTTCTAGATGTTAGGAACAAACAAATCACACAGCTACAAGTAGATCTCATTGAGGAACAAATGCATAGGGTAGTTATTGGGGCCTAGCTAGTAGAGAGGGATAGGTAGATCAAGATAGATATGGGAAGGTTCATGAGTTGCAGAGTGATCATATTCAGGCCTAGCATACAACCACATATCAGGGTGCATGAATAGCTTACTATATACATTGTACACTGGATTTGTTCCTACAAGGTTGAGAGTGCCATCCTATTCTCATTTTGTTGCAATGTTTGAGGGTGCCATACCTCCTCCTCCTTCTAGAGCTGATGCACCTCCCCCTCTTCCCCGAGATTAGGAGGAGGGTGGGAGACAGTGCTAAGTTCCCTTTTCTTCATTTACCCTTCTTATAGACAATGATAAACTTATTATTATATCTGGATCGAGGATGCTTCAATTTTGATCTATATGTGAGACATATAGTTTGATTGTATACTATGAGACTTTTGATATTTATTTATGATAGATATACTTCTAATTCATACTTTTTGTGTCTCATTTCTTGATATCCTATTGATTAAGTCTCTTTTGATCATGATATGTCTTTTCTCATGTATATGTTACTTGAGTAATATCTGCATGCTATATCCATGTTGCTTATGTATCATAATGTATATTTCCTTTTGATGCATGTGATTCTTTACTTTCAGCTCTCGTATCATGTTTGTTCCATTTTATTCTTTGATACTCATGTGATAATGAAAATTTATAACTCTAGGCTCCTTTTCTAATGAATGATCAATGGTACTAATCTTGGTTTTATAAATACTAGTTCAAGTCAATAAGAGATATTTGCAATTGACTACTTCAAAAAGGAGAAAAGGAGGAATAACTCAAAGGGAACTAAGATGCAAGACAACATGCATCCCTAGAATTAAATGAAACCTATGACGTGAGTCAAGTCACTAATCCTGTAGCCATTTTTTTCATCATTTGAGCATTTGGGACATTAGAGGTCAATACAACCTTCACACGTGCAAGAGTGACCATGGAGATATGAATATGACCTTATTAGATAGATGTAGGAAACACATGTAAGCATTGAGGCACAAGAGCCAATATGACATTTATATTTTTCCATTTTGATATTGTGAGATAACACCTGTATTGAGGCACAAGATGCAAAGATAACCATGAGTGTTGTCCTACATAGAACACAAAGAAATAGACAAGAAGAAATCAAAGAAAAAGAGTGTTATGCCCCCAGTCAGAAAATTGTAGTCTTTGAGACATCCTTGAGTGACATGGGGAAACACAAAAAGAAAAAATCAATGACAATAGTTAGCACACAAGAAAAATAGTTCAACATATCTCAGTCGGTTTCAGTTTTCTAGGTTTATGTCTTGTGCTAGGTGTTAAGGAACACCATTATACTTGTGTGTCAAAGTGTATTTGTGTGATGTGAGAGTGAAATATCTAATATGTTTTGAAAAATACAAGGATGTCTAGATGACTGGTGTTGAGAAATACCGTTTGCTTAAGGGTGTTGAGAAACACTAGTATGTCAGTGGCAAACAGTCCATCAAGAAGGATTAGTATATTGACTCATGTTAAGCTCAAGTGATCGATCAAGTGGTGAAGTGCATAGTAAGTCAGGTTGAGAGTGCAATATTGTCCCCAAGTTAAAAAGGTGAGTTTCCCTCAGGTTGATAGACAAATACCAAGGATGAAGACTAAGACAAACTCCAATCCATGGTTGTGTGAAGGAGAAAAAGAGAGAATAAGCAAGTGGTGAGAGATAGTTGAAGAAATAAAGAGAGCTCAACCATGCATTGATAGATAGAGTGCTAATTACAAGTGATGCATGTTTCTAAGTTTTCACCACTCAAAATGTTTTATATTTTTTCTACCAAGGTGCTTGTTTCCTAGTTTTCACCAAGGCACTTTTTTTTCAAGACTTTTTATACTTTTTAGTATTTTTCAAGACATTATATGATTTTTAGGATTTTTTTTCAGGATCATAAATTGTTGTACAAGAAATTAGAATTCTATAAATGTCTAGCTGTAGAACTTTTATAGATGGATAGCATTGATTGGTTCTAGGAGAGTTTCACCTTCTAGAGTGGACATTTGATAAGCTCAAAAGCCAAATGTTGTAGTGATCACAAAAGGACCCATCCAATTAGGTTCAAAGTTTCCTTTCTATGCTCGATGTTGTTGAGTCTTAGGATTCTTGTTAAGGATGAGATCTCCAACCTAAAATTACCGATGTCAAAATTTCTTGTTGTAACCTCTATAAATTCATTTTTGATAGACCCTTAGGTGGTCAAATGACTCCTTTCTTCATTCATTTAGTAACACAAGCTCTTGAAGCTAGGAGATTTTGTAGTCTTCATTAGTGACAAATCCTCATAAAGAGACTCTAAGAGATGGCATTTTGACTTCAATAGGTAGCACAACTTTGGACCCATATACCAATGAAAATGGGGTTCCTCCTATAGATGTTATTATGCTATTCCAATAAGCCCATAGAGGTGGATTCAATTTTTGGTGCCAATCCTTACCAGATTTACTCAGTATGAGATGCAAGATCTTAAGGATTGTTTTGTTAGAAGCTTCTACTTGGTCATTCCCCTAAGGATAGTAGATAGAGGAAGAATTGTGGGTGATATGAAATTTTTTTCAGAGTTCTATGATGTCTTTATTTTTAAACTTTCTCCCATTTTTAATTATGATTGAGGAGGGAATACCATATCTATAGATAATGTAGTTGAGTATAAACATGGACACTTTTTTTCCTATTTCTTTGATAAGAAATACAACTTCAAACCACTTAGTGAAGAACTCGGTGGTTATGATAATGAACTTGTAACCATTGGAGGATGAAGGATATATATTATTTAGGAGATCAAATTCCCATTGCTAAAATGCCCAATGGGTAATGAATGGAAATAATTCTCTAGCTAGAGCATGGATCAAATTCTCATGCAGCTGACACTTTTTGTAAGACTTGGAAAATTGTACAACATCCTTCTCCATAGTGGGCCAATAATATCCAACCCTTAGAATTTTCTTAGCTAAGGAAATTCTATTTGTATGATCTCAATAGATACCTTCATGGACTTCTTTCAATGCTCATTCAGATTTTACACGTTATAGACGCCCAAGGAGGGTACCATCTAGACTTCACCTAAACAAGTCATTAGCAATGATTACATAATACGATGCATTGAAGATAAGGTTGTTGTAAACATTATATGGGAAAGTGAGATACTAAGAGGGGGGTGAATCAGATATCTACTATTAATTCCACTTTGACATAAATTTCACTTGCATATCATAAACATGAATATTAATACTAAAATAGATCTAACAATCTAATCTTCATCCATGAAATTGAAACATAACACAAAGATTTTGGTTACCAAGAAACCATTGAAAGGTAAAACTAGGGTGGGGATGACACCCACAAATCTTCACTACTACAGTATTAAAGTTTTCTTGTTAGGGCTACAACGTTTGATCATAAATTAATGATCTACCCTGTGAGGGGTCTTCCATGTTATGATCTTAAAGACATACAATCTACCTTGGTAAAAAGATTTAAAACTTACAACAAAGTAAGAACTTAGTTAAGAGATTTACATAGGCTTGTTAGGACCACTCTGTTAAGATATTTATCCTGATTCACCTACTTAAATGTCTCAGTACCTAATCCTTTGGTTTGCACTGTGATACTGATAACATATCTTCTCCTTTAAATACTAGTTTGATCTCCTCAATCAAATATAGCTTTTTTCTTCCCTTCACCACTTTCCTCATTCACTCTGACTGATCTCTGCCTATATCAAAATACTTCTTTGTTTTGTATATGAGATCCCCTTCATTCCATTCATACACACACATACTACATTTTAGGGTTTAAGATCTCATCTTATATAGACAACAAAATAACCTCCTAGATCAAGATCAATGATCTAGATTCTCTACTTATACCGCTTAAGCATCCCCTTAATCTGATAGGCTACATAGCTTATGTAGGGATTAATGATTACAAATATAAGGCATAATCACCTATGTGATTCCCTCAACAAATATTAAATATTTTATAGATGTTGGCCAAAATGTTTTACCTAAGTGTTTGTGCCTACAAACACATATGTCAAATTAGTCTTGCTCAACATATGAAGTCTCTGACACTCAACATTAACTTTTCTTCATATAATGGTACTCGACACTGACACTTCCATACAACTCAGCATAAATTGCTCAACTATTATTGAAGTACTCAGTGACCTCTGTCTTTCTCAGTAGTAACTACTACTCGATAATTGTAAAAGATACAAGTCTAGACGTAACTCGGCCTTAACATGATGACTCAATTTTAGTGATGACCGACCAACATTGCCTAGAAAATGACTAAGTGCTAGACACTAATGGACAAAAAAACTTAGGGATCAACAATCTCCCCCTTTGACATTAGTGGCAAAAACACTTTGTCATGACATTTACATTACAACAAGAGTACTTAGTAATATGAAAACTCCCCCTAAGACTTTGACTCGGTCTTCAAAAGATTCTACACACACACACACACACACACACACAGATATATATATATATATATATATATATATATATATACACACACACACACACACACACATAAGACTCTTTTGACATACAACTAAATATATATTACAAAACAGTATGTCATAAATTTTTGATATTCTCACTATATTTTCTATGTATATGACATTTCATTTCCCTTACTCATTTCATGTCATTTCCTGGTGTCATTTCCCCTGTTTCTGCTATTCTTGTCATGGCATGTCATTTCCCCCTTGTTTTTGTCACTTGAAGTTGTTGGGGTGTAGGGGTATTGAAATATTTATCCAAAAATGGTTTATGGAGGTGCATTATTATACCTAATGCATTGTCCCATCCTGACCTGACAGACTCCAAAACCTGTGTCTTTATTTCTAGCTCGACAGCTAGATCAACTAAGCTCTCGACAATAAAGAGATGAGGGTCTCTATGTACTAACTCCTTTGTTGTTGCCAATTCCTTCTGCATAACCTCTAGATGAGGTGTTAACATCATTTGTATGGAAATTAGCCTTGCTCTTATTCTTCCATCATTAGCCATCAAATTGGCTAATCTTCCTTGTATATGAAGTAATCTAGTGAAGCGAATAGAGCTGAAGCTTGCATCCGTGAAAAGTAAATGACCAGTAGACTTCAAATATAATTGCAGTTTATCAATCAACTCTTGATTTTCCTTAGTGAACTCTTCTATATTACATAATTTCTTGTATAGAGAATGAACATTCCGCACAACTTCATCTAAGTTAGTCACTAAGGCAGAAAGTTCTACCTATTTTACTGCTATTTTGGTGGAAACCTTTTCCAGTACTTTGGCCTCAAACTATCTCTCAGACCACCACATAAGTTTTTCATTTGCCTCATTGTCATCACTATTCACCTTCTTAAAAATTTGAACTAGTTGATCCAAGATAGGTGTTGACTCATTCACATCATCCATTTCAAAGTCTTCTATAGATATACCTTTAGTCTCATGCAAAATTTATTTTTGCTGATGTCTCTTCTCAACTCTTCTTGTTTTCTCTTCTTCTTGAAGAGATCTTGTAATATCTTCATTTTCTCATAATTTAAGTTATCATTGTCCCACTTAGAAATCATTATAACTTCATCAAGTGTAACTTGTGTTCCTTGAGATTTCTCATTTTTCTTTTGTGATTTCTTCTTTGGTGTATTCCCACTTGGCAACTGTATTAGAGCTTTTATGGCCTCTTGTTCCTTAGGCTCTGGTTTTTCCTTTGATATCTCTTCTTCAATATTCTTCTTTTCCTCCACATGAGGACTTGTTATTACTAATGCATAATTATCTTCTTGATCTTTGAGACTCTCCTCTATTTTTTCTTTCTTATCCTCCTTGGCAGGTGCATTCTGAGTTGCGATTGCCGACTTGTCCTATTTCTCGGCACTGGTACTTTGTGAGACTTTTGGTTCAACTATGACTATATGAGAGCTTATAGGTGTAGTTTCCATAGTTGATGTACTCTCAATCCTTGGGTAGTCTTGTACCTAAATTAAAATGGGATTGGTGCTTGATAGAAACTTATCTGAGGCTACCTCGACAAGTATTTGACTCTTGATTTCTTCCTCATTTTTAATACATTTGTTTTGATTGGAGTATCCTTAGTGATATCCACAATTGTGATCACATCATGTGATTCACTGACTTTTTCCTTTTGTCCTACTTCTTCCTCTATATTCTAAGCTCCATTAATGTTAGCTTCCTTATTATCTAACTCCACTTTACTGGATGTACCTTCACCCGGTTGTGAACTCTTCTCAATTATCAGTCCAAAAATGATTTTCCACAACCTAGTGTTTTGTTGAACAATATCTTAAACCTTATTCTATAAAATATAATAGGCATGGAGCTTGGGTACAAACCTATTCCTGTATTTGTCCATATATTTCTTTATGTACTTGGGGGATAGATATGGCATCACCTATTCTAGTGTAATATCCCTTATCTATTTTTTTTTCATCATGGCATACTGCCATTTCTAATCGATTCTTTTGTATAGCTCTTCAAGGATAATATTCCCCATCTATAAAGATGTCATCTTGAATGTGCACAACATTTCAAACATTTCCTCTTCCACTTTGTCTTTATCCTCATCGTTTAACTTTTCAAATTTGATTTTCTTAAAGCCTGCTAATCCAACAATGCTTTTGATATTGTGGCATATTTCATCCATAGTCAATTATTGTCTTTGTGATGATGCATTTACCTTTGTATCCTCATTAGTATATATCTCTTCATCATCATCATCTTTCTCTAAGACTAACTTCCTTCTTGGTTTCTTCCTGAGATTACTCAGCACAGCCTTAGTTTGTACTAGTTTACTTTTTCCTGATGTTGGTGTCTTTTTCTATGGCTCGACAGCTGTGATAGTAGAAGATGCCTTAGTTCTCAGTCTAAGTACTACAGGAGGATTTGGATTTTTTTTTTTAAATTTTCTATTGCTAGGCTCGACAATTGATGCCTTCTTACCCTTCTTTGTGATTCCAGTCTCCTCCTCATCACTTCCTTCAGACTCACTAGTCTTATCTTCTCCTAGTCCTTGTGTCAGTTCAAGAGGTGAATTTTCCTCTTCTCCTTCTCCTAGAATCTTTTCTAGGTTCTTAACTAGTATCTCTCTTTCTCTCCATGGTTTTTTACTTCAACCCCATAGTTATCTTAGACTTATCTTCCTCATAAGTCCCAAAAGGTTTAGCTTTTCGATCAATTTCCTCAACTAATAAGGTAGTTATGGTTGTTGTTATCTCATCTATATTGATCTCATAAGGTAGTGGCCTTAGCCATGATACTTTTGGTATAACAACTTGAGCATATGTATAGTCGGTATCTACTAGGAAACATGTCATTTTAGTGATTCTCTACTAGTGATACATGGATCCTACTCCTCTTTCTCATTTTCTTTTTGAATTCTACAAAACAACTATCGATAACACTTTCAAAATTCTATCCTAACTGATCAATAAAATCATTTATTTTTTGGGTGATTGGTTGGTCCTTATTCCATACAACACTCCAATGGTAGGGAAACTCTTTTGAACATAGAAGAATAAACAAGTAGAGAACTGAACTTACACATTGAATTCTTTCCTTTTCTAATTGAAGTAAGGTACTCAACAAGCTAGGTCAACTGCAGCTCGGCAAGATCATAAGTGTGATATTTCTTCACCGTCTTCCATGCTTGATCGACCACAATATAAGTAATAATGTCTAACCTGCTAGACTTATAGAATTTGTGAGCAATCACTCTCACTTCAAAATCTATTTCTAGATCAGTGATTGTGGATATAGTCATCCTTCTTTTGTTCCACACTGCCTGAGTGTTTGTTTATATAATTTCTTTACTTTGGCATCTCATTATTTTCTTCCCTATTAGACTAGGGTAACTGGTGACTTGGTGTATCACATCCTTAGTAATCTTGATCGGTCCATCCTCTAGCCATATCTTCATATCATGAATTCTACTTAACACAATTTTGATCCATTCAACTTTAAAGTTTCACGGGAAATCAAGGGCATGCACTAACCCTCTCTCAGCAATTTTTTGATGTTCATCCTTCAACACTCCATTTTTGCATAACTTTTCATATGCTTCCCTTAGCTCATAATTTCCTATTTAACCAATTTTACACATGTAGCATGACCGTAAATCATTGATCATTAAGACGTTTAGTAGAATCGATGACAGGACACCCATGAGATCTCCCTTCACCGCACTCTCTAGAATGACTTGAAATTTATGTGGTTTGCACGCATCATTCCTTAGAAGTTGAACATTTAACACTTCCTTTCCTTGCTTCTTGGCTACAACAGATGAAGTAGATGTCATATCTCTAAAATCTAGGGTTCACTTTATGAATTTGAGTTACTTTGTAATACCTTGTTAAACAGTCCTTTTGATGTTTGCTAACAACATGCTATAAAGATCTTCGCAAATTTCACTTAGCACAAATAGCTCTGGTTAATCACCTTGAAATGGCCCTACAAGTTCTCAAATCATTGGTGAAATGAAAATAAATGGTAACTTTGTGCTTTATAGACACCAAATGGTCAGATTAGGGCTTCATTAAATGATTTGTACATTGAGTAGGTGTATACAACTATCTCGGTCTTCTTATGTCAACTCGGTTATCATGTACTCAGTCAATACTACCATTTAGTTTTAGCTTAGTTGTATATTACATCTCAGCTATCACAGTAGCTCGACATACACTGAGTGACTCAGTCACTATGGATTTAAATACTGATGCTTGACATCAAATGTGCAATATGACTTCTTTCTCAAATCTATCCTAATGCATCTTAATTTATGTAGATATGGACTTTAACATATAAAATGTTAGGAAATGATGTAAAATAAATCATTAGAAGATTCAGTTCCTCACATACCTTCTTTTCTTAGTTTGAAGTAGTGTGATCACCTGATCCATTGGATTGCGTGACCTCAAGTTCACTAGCTCCACTACTGCTTGCTTCTTCTTTCTTTTTCCATGTCTTATTCATCTGGTTCCTTATTTGTTCAATGGTTTCTTCATTCTGACTTGTTCATTTCTCAGTGCATGTGCTCTATAGTCTCTTTTTATGTGACCAATCTTATTGCATTTGTAACATACCATAATTCCACTCATCCAACTCTCTAATTTGCCTCTAAAATGTGTCTTTAAATAATTTACTCTAATATGACCATACTCTCCACAATAATGACAACTATACCATGTATTGTAGTCCCAATTATGTGTTACCTTTCCTAGGTGCTTTATTTTGATTATTGGATGTCCATTTAGCTTTGGATCTATAGTCTTGTGCTCTATGACCATATTTTTGATAGTTAAAACAATATCCTTGAAATCTAGGTGAGGTAGGTGGATTACTGGCCTTTGACCTGCATTCATGTGCCTAGTGTCCACATTTCTTACAATTAAAACAATTTCCATTGAACTTTTGTTTAGGATTGGACTTACCATTCTTGCTTCTACAGATGTTCGTTGTGTTTCCTAGCTTTCCACAATGATGGCATGTGGGTTTCTTGTTCTTTGACTTTGAATTCCTTTGTTCTCCAATCTTTGATGATTCTCCTTCTTCAATGGATGACAAGTGCTCATCATGTCCAAGTCCAAAAGTATCATTGGATCTTCTTGGTGACCTTAATAGTTCTTCAAAGTATTTCATAGCTTCATTTGGCATGTTCATCATTTCATTGAATTTATTTTTAGATCTTAATTCATTCTTCAGTTGACTATTCTTTGATCTCATATTTGTGATTTCCACATCTTTCCTTCTCAATTCTTGATTAGAAAGTAGTAGTTGATTCATCATGTCCAATTGATTGTTTTTCAGCCTTTTCATGTCACATGTCCTTTCATCAAGTCTTATAGACATTTGTCTTTTGTCTTCTTTAGCCATTGTCTTGTCTTCTTTAGCTTTCTTTTCCTATTCAATTACTTCACATAATCTTACTGATTGACTTTCTTGTTCTCTCTTTAAATTTCTAATATCTTCATTTAGTTTTTTTTTCTCTAGGAGATCTATTATAGATTTGTCATTCTGTTATACCTTTAGTAACCTCTTCTTGATATAGTGTATCATTATGTTGAATTGCTAATTATTTCCTTCTGCTTAAGGATTTCTTCAATTCACCTCTGGCTACTTCAAGCTGGTGTAATGCAAGATGAATGTCAATCTTCTGATTCTCTATGATCTTTCCCAACTTATAAACCTCCATCTCCGAGATCTTAACTCACAAGTGATTATACTTCTCTTAAGATACTTAGCTCTGATACCAATTGTTGGAAATCTAATATGGGAAAGTGAGATACTGAGAGGGGGTGAATCAGATATCTACTATTAATTCCAATTTGACATAAATTTCACTTTCATATCATAAACATGAATATTAATACTAAAATAGAACTAACAATATAATCTTCATCCATGAAATTGAAACATAACAAAAAGATTTTGGTTACCCAGAAACCCTTGAAAGGTAAAATTGGGGTGGGGATGACACCCACAAATCTTCACTACTACAATATTAAAGTTTTCCTATTAGGGCTACAAATTTTGATCATAAATTGATGATCTACCCTATGAGGGGTCTTCCCTATTAAGAGCTTAGAGACTTATACAATCTACCTTGGTAAAAGGATTTAAAACTTACAAAAAAGTAAGCACTCGGTTAAGAGATTTACATAGGCCTGTTAGGACCACTTTGTTAAGATATTTACCCTAATTCACCTGCTAAAATGTCTCAATACCTGATCCTTCAATTTGCACTGTGATGTTGATAACATATCTTCTCCTTCCAATACTAGTTTGATCTCCTTAATCAAATATAGCTTTGTTCTATCCTTCACTACTTTGCTCAGTCACTCTGACTGATCTTTTCCTATATCAAAATACTTCTTTGTTCTGTATATGAGATCCACTTCATTCCATTCATACACACACATGCTACATTTTAGGTTTTAAGATATATCATCTTATGTAGACAACAAAACAACCTCCTAGATCAAGATCAATGATCTACATTCTCTACTTATGCCACTTAAGCATTCCCTTAATCTGATAGGCTACATAGCTTACATAGGGATTAATGATTACAAATATAAGGCATAATCACCTATGTGATTTCCTCATCAAACATTAAATATTATATGGATGTCGGCTAAAATGGTTTACCAAAGTGTTTGTGTCATTACAAACACATATCTCAAATTTGGCTTGCTCGACATATGAAGACTCTGACACTCGGCATTAACTATTCTTCATATACTGGTGCTTGGAACTAACACTTCCATACAACTCGGCATAAACTGCTCGGCTATTACTGAAGTACTTGGTGACCTCTATCTTGCTCGATAGTAACTACTGCTCGGTAATTGTACAAGATACAAGTCTAGACATAACTCGGCCTTAACATGATGACTCGGTCATAGTGATGACCGACCAACATTGCCTAGAAAATGGCTAAGTGCTAGACATTAATGGACAACAAAACTTAGGGATCAACAAAGGTTTCTCTTCTCATTTTGGGACACGACATTAGAGATAGTTTGATCTTTCAAGTAAGCATAAATTTGGTTGTATCGAGCAATTTGATCTTTCAATTAAGCATAAATTTGGCTATATCGGGAGGTATAATAGCTTACAATAGTGAAAATGATTTGGAATTTAGGTGATTTGAAGGCAGGAAAGGAGATTTATTCCACCAGGAAGTCATAATGAAATTGATGTTCTTCCAGTTGCAACATAGATACCAACATAGCCATAGCATCAACAACTCTATTTTCTCTTCTTGGAATTCATTGAAATGTTATAAACACTGTAAGAATTTTGATATCGCTCTGGTACCATGTAAGAATTTGCCTAAGGCAAAAAAATTAAAATTCCAAGATCTAGAAGCTCAATTGATAGCACAAGAGAGACAAATATGATATGATCAATTGAATGATTCAATAATGATCAATAATGAAATAGATACAAAATCAATTGAATTAAGTACAAAGTAGATGTTCCATAATATATAGGCAATACATGATAACTAAGAGAGATGCAAAGAATAACCTATCAACTAGACAAGGTGTAACCACATGTCCACCCAAAGGTGGATCATCCTTTATTGTACAACAAAGTATGTGCAACATGTATAACAATGAAAGATGATAATGTGATAAGAGCACTAAAGGTGGATCTCACAACTAAAGTGGAAATTATCCTACACCATGTGCTAAAAACAAATGCAAACTCGTAGGTGTCTCAATGAAAACTAATATGAAAATGCATTATCCTAAGTAAACTTAAGTAAAGTGTAATTAGTGATTAATTAATTACACCAACAAACACAAAGTATTTTTTGAGATCATCAATCATTCTTTTGTATGGTATCAAACTTTCATCCTTAGTCTGATATTCATTATTTATTTGATTAATGACAAGCTGAGAATCACCATAAATATGAATCTTTTCAATTTTCCATTTGATTGCCAGCTTTAAGCTATTTTATAGGGATTCATATTCAGTTGTGTTGTTTGTGCAAGGTAAAATCATCTTGTATGCCTTAAGAATCTTGTATCCTTGTGGTGTAAAGAACATGATTCTAGATCTCACACCTTGTTGAGTGAAAGAACGATTAAAGTACATTTTCCATGCATGCAAAGTCAAGTGCAAAATAGATTCATCTAGAAATTTTGTGACTAAAGGTTTTGTATCTTGTAAAGGAGCATTAGCTAGATGATCAACAAGAACTTTTCCTTTGATTTTTTTTAGCAACCTATGTTATATTGAATTCATTGAGAATAATGACCCATTTTTCTAACCTTCCTATAGGAGTTCCTTTTCTCAGTAGATATTTAATGGATTGATCTTTGTGATCAGCTAGATAGAATGTGCTAGCATGTAGTGTCTAAATTTATGAGAAGTAATTACTACTTCCAAAAAAACTTTATCAATAATGGTGTAGTTAAGCTCATATGAGACAAAGGTTTTACTGACGTAACATATAGCTCTTTCTCTTTCCTTTTCATCATGTTGTGCTAACATAGCTCTCAAAGATGTAGCAGTGCCTGAAACGTAGAGCAATAAATGTTTTCTTGGAATAGGGGTCAAAGTACTAGAGGTTTAGCTAGATATTCTTTGACTTGCTAGAAATGTTTCTCACAACCCTCAATCCATTGTAATGTCACTCTATTATGTAGAGTTTTTGTAAAGGGTTGTGCTTTGTCTTCTAGCTATGAAATGGACCTTTTGATAGATTGTGGATTTCCTTGTAATGTTCTCATTTGATTGACTTTCTTAGGAGGTGGCATATCAAGTATTGATTTTACTTTATCCAGATCTACTTTGATTCCCCTAGTTGATATAATGTATGCTAAAAAAATTCTAGATGTGATACTGAAGGCACACTTTTTTGGATTCAATCTTAGCTTGAATTGTTCCATTCTATTGAAGATTATGTCTAGATCAGTGAGGTATGTAATCCTTGTTGCATTTTTTTCTAAAGTATCATCCACATATTCTTCCATACTCTTATGCATCATGTTGTGGAAGATTATTTTCATAGCTCTTTGATAACTTACGCTAGCATTTTTCAATTTGAAAGGCATTAAATTCCAATAGAATGTTCCCCATGCACAAGTAAAGGTCATTTTGTCCTGATCTTTGGGTGCTATTATGATTTGATTATAACTATAAAATCCATCCTTTAGAGAGTACATTTTGTATCCAGTTGTTAAGTCCACAATCATGTCTATGTTAGGGATTGGAAAATCATCTTTTGGGCAAGATTTATTAAAATCTAGAAAGTCTATACATACTTTGATTGACTATTCAGCCTTATAAATACATACAATATTAGAAATCCACTCATCATAATCAATTGCCTTGATAAAAGTAGCTTTTAATAAATTTTTGAATTCTACTTTTACCAATAGTGCTACATGAGGATGCATCTTTCTTAGCTTTTGTTTCACTGATTTTACACCTATAGTAATAGATAAATGATGTATAATCAAGTTTGTGTCCAACCCAGGCATATCAGAATATGACCATGAAAAATTGATTTTTTTTCTCATGAAGAATTGGCCAAACTATTTCTTTTCTGCCTCAATTAGAGAGTGTGCAAGGTGTATAATCTGTGGTGAATCAACTATTCCCAAATTAATTTATTATGTAGGCTCAATCAAAACTGATGATATCTCCTAGAAATGGTCAACAAGGATATCAAGTATCTCATCCATTGGTGCCTCAGGGAGGTTTTCACCATTGGATTCATTATTTGTTTTTACTATTTTATGTTCTGATACTTCCACTAAGTGTTTTTCACCATCAGATCTCCTTTTATTTTTATTTTTATTTTAAGAATAAGATACTTGATATCCTCCTCCACCATATTCATGCTCCTTACATTGGTGGAAGAAGGGCTAGGTTCAATAGCATTTAGATAGCAAGATACGTCATAGTCATTTAAAAAGGACAACATGTTTATAGGTTGGTAGTGTTCCAATCAATAAGCTCAGAATGAACTAGGGATAAGGAGTCAACTGGTTCAAGAAAAAATACTATGTTATCATCATCATCATTCATGACTGTCAAGGAGAGTTTCAAAAAGTTATCCTCTGCAGAGTTATTTGGATTGTGAGTCATCATAGGAGTACTAGAAGAGTCATGATGGGTAGCTTGCAAAGCTAACCCATTTGGCCTATTCCTAGAGAGTATATCTCCTTCACATTAACACAACCATTTTTTCAAGAAATTTTGATGCAAGAGCATCCTGGGTGTAAGAGCAATCTTGCATCACCCAAAAATATTTCTGGTTTCTTTTCAATAAGGGTTATCTTGTGTAGAGCTTCTATTTATGGAAACTTGCTATTTTTAGTAAGTTGGTCATACGACCTCGGAATGTTCTAATTTCATAGTTGGAGGTTCATCTTAGTCATATCAGCCTACCTGTAAAGTTTCATTGCTAGATCAAGTCTAGTTTTGAAGATATTGAAATGTTTCAGTTTTGGAAACAGGGTACAGAAACTTTGAACTCAATTTTGAAGGCTTTAGAGGCCCCAGATGAGGTCAAATTTTCAGCTGAATGAAGCTTGCTTAATTCAAATGTTGTAGAGCTCCTCGTGCCCTTTTCAAAATGGGGTTATAATAGTCAATCGGGTCAACGGGTGATGACTTATGGTCTTCAGAAGTTGGGTCACCTGAAATGGTGAAAAATGATTTTCCTTCAAAAATTTTGTTTGGGTTTCAAAAGTTATTTTGAGCTGACTTTGATGTAATAAAATGAAAAATAAAATAATTCTAAGTTTTGTCGGCCTTGTTGGCTAAAAATTCTAGAACTTTCCCAGGTGGTGGAAAATTGCCTATATAAGGAAGGTTGTAGTGTAGTCCTAGGCAGTTCGGGATAGTTCTGGGTAGTAGATCTGGGTATTGATTCGAGGCTTTGTCCTACAGAATATTGTAAGGGAATGCCCATGTGGCTTTGCATATTGTAATTCTGAAAGTTTGTAATTCCACATTTGTGGAGATAATAAGAAGCCAATTTTTTGTTCGTGCATATTGTTGTTATTTCTTTGTTTTTGTCATGTGTTTGTGGTATTAAGGGGAGCACCCTTCATTACGTGGTATCAGAGCAGGAGTTCCTAAGTGTGTAAATAGATCACCGATTGTGAGGCAACTTGCATCAGGACCGTGGGTTAGGGTTTCTGTGTAAATAGATCACCGACTGTGAGGCAGTTTGCACTAGGACTGTGGTTAGGGTTTCAGCGCACATCACGAAAATGCTTGCATGAAGGGAACGTGGTAGAAGAGCTAGTGTTGTAACACCTGAGGTTAGAGTGCTATAGAGACAAGTGCGAGCATTGCAAGAAGAGATTCACAGAGGAATGAATCTTAATGTCAGAGATGAAAGAGAGGATGAAGCCGAAGAAGAAGATCAAGAAGGAGAAGTTGAAGATGTAAACCAGGAGGAAGAAAGACTTTTTCGGGCCATTTCCAAGATCGGAAAAAGACCTAAGATTGAGGTTCCTGCATTTTGAGAAAATCTTAACCCAGAGGAGTTGATCAACTGGATCAATGAATGTGAAGAATATTTTGAGTATGAAGATATTAAGGATACTAATAGGGTCAAATTCATGAAGGCCAGACTGAAAGGTTATGTGAAAATCTAGTGGCAAGAGATTCAATTGGAGAGAAATAGAAGAGGGAAAGATAAAATCATAAGATGGGATCAGATGGTGGATAAATTGAAGTGACAGTTCATCCCTGTTGATTATGAGCTTGACCTACTGAAGAAAATGCAAAGTTTGAAGCAAGTGGGATGATCTATTCAGGAGTATACAGATGAGTTCTATCGAATCCTCATCAGAATAGGCCATGCAAAAGCTGATAAGGAGAAAGTTTCCCGTTACCTTAATGGGTTGAGGCCAAGCATTCAGGAGGAGTTGAATCTGGTTCGAATGAATGGTATTGAAGACGCATACCAGTTTACCCTAAAAGTAGAGAAAAAGTTGAACAAGAAGTTCGAGAGCAGACAAAATGGAAGAGGTCATGGTGGATGATCTGGTGGATGGTTATATGGAGGCCGAAATGAAGATCCAAAAAAGAAGGATGAGGCAAGTAGCAGTCAAAATCAGAGAGGAAATAACTCCAATCATTTCCAAGATCAGAACAATAGAGATCAAAGAGGAAGAGGAAGAGGACAAGGTTCAGGAAGAGGAGGTTTCTGTGGAACATGTTTTCACTGTGGAGAAGAAGGTCATAGGGCATTTGAATGTCCTCAACGCCAAGGAAGGATGGATAGGAGGAATGAAGGCTAGGCCAGAGTGGCACATGTAGATGAAGATGTCAGATCCTCAAATTTTGAAGATGCTGAAAAAGGAGAAACGTTGATTAACAGAAGAGTCCTGCTGAGTCGTGAGAATGAACCTGAACAAAGGAGGAGCCTGTTTCGCACTAGATGTAAGTGTGAGGGTAAATGCTATGATGTGATTATTGATAGTGGAAGCACTGAAAATTTAGTGTCAAAAGAGATGGTGAAAAATTTGAAGCTCAAGAGATAGAAACACCCACATCCATATCAGATTGCCTGGGTGCAGGATGACCACAAGGTCATGGTCAGTGAACAGTGCCTAGTAAAGTTCAAGACTGGTGGATACCATGATGAGGTACTATGTGATATCATACCTATGGATGCATGTCACATGTTGTTGGGTAGGCCATGGCAGTTTGACAGAAGTGTTGTACATGATGGTTGTGCAAATACTTATTCCCTGACAAAGGATGGAGTGCAACATAAGCTAAAGCCATTGAAGGAGATCAAAGAAAAGGTATGTGGTAATGCAAGAATAACTTTTGTTGATGGAAGAAAATTCCTTGATGGTATGAGGCATAGGCATGTGTGTTTTGCTTTAATTCCAAAAGCTGGTAAAGAGGAAATGGAGGATGTACTTGTAGAGGTTGCAGGTTTGTTGAATGAGTTTCAGGATATTGTATTTGATAATTTACCTGATGGATTACCATCGGTAAAGAAGATCATTCATCAGATAGATTTGATTCTAGGAGCCAATTTTCCAAACAAGGCAGCACATACAATGACACCAACAGAAAGTGAAGAGTTGAACAGACAAATACATGAGTTATTGTAGAAAAGGTTGATTCGAGAGAGTCTGAGTCCCTATGTTGTACCAGCGGTATTAGCACCAAAGAAGAATGGAGAATGGAGGATGTGCACAGATTATAGAGAAATAAACAAGATCACAATCAAGTACCAGTTTCCACTGCCATGAATTGATGATATTATGGACTGTTTGAGTGGGGCTGTGTATTTTTCAAAGATAGATCTGAAGAGTGGATATCACCAAATTCAGATTAGAGAAGGAGATGAATGGAAGACTACCTTGAAGACAAAAGAAGGACTGTATGAGTGGTTAGTCATGCCTTTTGGGCTAACCAATGCACCAAGCACTTTCATGCGGCTCATGAACGAGGTTCTGAAAGAATTTTTGGGTAAGTTTGTCATTGTTTACCTAGATGATATTTTGATCTTTAGCAAGACATTGGAGGAACATATGATGCATATTCATATGGTGTTTGAGAAGTTGAGAGATGAGAAATTGTTGATTAATTTGAAGAAGTGCAGTTTTGTGAAGAAGGAATTAGTGTATTCAGGATTTGTAGTTTTAGAAGAAGGTCTGAAAATGGATCCAGAGAAAGTATAGGCTATCTTTGAATGGCCTACTCTAAGGAGTGCTACTGAGGTAAGATCTTTTCATGGTTTGGCTAGCTTTTATAGAAAATTTATTAGAAATTTTAGCAGTATTTGTGGATCCTTGACTGAAACAATGAGAGGGGATAGAAAAGAGTTCAAGTGGACTAATGGGGTAGATAAGAGTTTTAAACTATTGAAATAGAAAGTTACAGAACAACCTATTTTAGCACTTTCAAATTTTAATAAGGTGTTTCAAGTAGACTGTGATGCTAGTGGTACTACAATAGGAACTGTTATGAGCTAAGAAGGTAAACCTATTTCTTATTTCAGTGAAAAGTTGAATGATGCCAAGAGAAAATATTTTGTTTATGATCAGGAATTTTATGTTATAGTACAAGCATTGAAGAAGTGGAGACACTATCTACTTCCTAAGGAGTTTGTTTTGTATACTGATCATCAAGCTTTGCAATATTTGAATGATCAAGGAAAGTTGAATCAGAAGCATTTGAAATGGGTTGAGTTTTTGTAGAGTTATACATTTTTTTTAAAACACAAAAGTGGAAAGTCTAACAGGGTTGCAGATGCGCTCAGCAGAAGGAAACTATTGTTGACAAAGATGAAGATTGAGGTGGTTGGGTTCAAGGAACTCAAGAATTTGTATCCAGAGGATCCTAATTTTGGTGAAGCTTGGAAAGCTTATAAAGGACCTGTTACTCTAGATAGAATGAAGTGGTTGGATTTTATCATTCAGGATGATATGCTATTCAGGGGGAGTCAGTTGTGCATTCCACAAAGTTCTATGAGGGAGAATCTCATCAAGGAGAAGCATAGCGGAGGATTGGCTGGACATTTTGGTTGTGATAAAACACTTGCTTTGGCTAGTGAGAATTATTATTGGCCATAGTTGCAGCAAGATGTGAAGAAGTTTGTACAGAGTTGTAGAGTATGTCAAATGGTGAAAGGAGTGAAGTAGAATATAGGGTTGTATCAACCATTACCTATACCAGAGACACCTTGGGAGGATATCAGTATGGACTTTGTTCTTAGTTTACCGAAGACAAAATGGGGACATGATTCAATTTTTGTGGTGGTTGACAGATTTTCAAAGATGGCACATTTTATTCCCTGCAAGAAGACTAATGATGATGTTCATGTAGAAGAATTATTTTTTAGAGAAGTAGTGAGACTACATGGTTTTCCAAAGACCATAGTTTCAGATCAAGACACTAAGTTTGTTAGATATTTCTGGCATACATTGTGGAAGAAGTTAAAGATAGATTTGAAGTTCAGTTCATCACATCATCCACAGACTGATGGATAGATAGAGGTGGTGAATAGGAGTTTGGAGAATTTGCTGAGATGTTTGGTTGGAGATAAACCAACAGGATGGGATTTGATTTTACCACAGGTGGAATTTGCATATAATAATTCTGTCAACAAGAGCACTGGTAAATCACCATTCTAGATTGTATATGGAAGTAGTCCCAGAAATGCATCTGAGTTGAGGAAGATAGATAAAAGAGAAATAAGTAGTGTTGAAGCTGAGGATTTTGCAGAACATTTGAAGAACATCCATGAGGAGGTGAGGAAGCACATTACCAAGATGAATGTGTTGTATAAGGCTAAGGTAGATGAGAAAAGGAAGCATAAGGAATTTCAGGTTAGAGATGAAGTCATGGTTCATTTGCAGAAGGAGCGATTTCTAGTTGGTACATACAACAAGCTGAAAATGAAAAAGTTTGGGGCACGTAAGATACTGAAGAAGCATGATTCAAGAAATGCATATGAAGTAGAATTGCCTACTGAGCTGAATATTTCACCAGTGTTTAACATTTTAGATTTGACAAAGTATCATGAAGGAGGTTTTGAAGATGAAATCACAGCAACAGAGTGGAGTATTCCAGCAACTAGTTCAGATACTAAGGAGATTGAGGATATACTAGACAATCATGTTGGCAGAAGCACAAGGAACAGGACATATTAAAAATATCTAGTCAAGTGGAAAGGATGATTTGTTGAATATTCATCATGGTTGAAAAAGTAGGAGGTTAACTATCTTAGTTTCCCTCTTCACACCTGAGTTGTGACAGGGTCACTTCTCAAATTACCTCGGGTGTTTGATGCAGGAGCATCCTGGGTGTAAGAGCAATCTTGCATCACCCAAAAATATTTCTGGTTTCTTTTCAATAAGGGCTATCTTGTGTAGAGCTGCTATTTATGGAAACTTGCTATTTTTAGTAAGTTGGTCATACAATCTCAGAATGTTCTGATTTCACAATTGGAGGTTCATCTTAGTCATATCAGCCTGCCTGTAAAGTTTCATTGCTAGATCAAGTCTGATTTTGAAGATATTGAAATGTTTCAATTTTGAAAATAGGGTACAGAAACTTTGAACTCAATTTTGAAGGCTTTAGAGGCCCCAGATGAGGTCAAATTTTTGGCTAAATGAAGCCTACTTAAGTCAAGTGTTGTAGAGGTCCTCATGCCCTTTTCAAAATGGGGTTATAATAGTCAATTAGGTCAACAGGTGATGACTTGTGGTCTACAAAAGTTGGGTCACCTGAAATGGCAGAAAATGATTTTCCTTCAAAAAATTTGTTTGGGTTTCAAAAGTTATTTTGAGCTGACTTTGATGTAATAAAATGAAAAATAAAATAATTCTAAGTTTGGTCGGCCTTGTTGGCTAAAAATTTTAGAACTTTCCTAGGCGGTGGAAAATTGTCTATATAAGGAAGGTTGTAGTGTAGTCCTTGGCAGTTCAGGATAGTTCTGGGTAGTCAATCTGTGTATTGATTCGAGGCTTTGTCCTACAAAATATTGTAAGGGAATACCCATGTGGCTTTGCATATTGTAATTCTAAAAGTTTGTAATTCTACATTTATGGAGATAATAAGAAGCCAATTTTTTGTTCGTGCATATTATTGTTATTTCTCTATTTCTATCATGTGTTTGTGGTATTAAGGGGAGCACCCTTCATCAAGTGGTATCAGAGCAGCAGTTCCTGAGTGTGTAAATAGATTGTTGATTGTGAGGTAGTTTGGATCAGGACCGTGGGTTAGGGTTTTTGTGGGTTAGGGTTTTTGTGTAAACAGATCACCGACTGTGAGGCAGTTTGCACCAAGACCATGGTTAGGGGTTCAATGAGCATTGTGAAAATGCCTCCACAAAGGGAATGTGGCAGAAGAGCTAGTGTTGTAACACCTGAGGTTAGAGCGCTCTAGAGACAAGTGCGAGCATTGCAAGAAGAAATTCACAAAGGAATGAATCTTAATGTCAGAGATGAAAGTGAGGATGAAGCCAAAGAAGAAGATCAAGAAGGAGAAGTCAAAGTTGTAAACCAGGAGGAAGAAAGACTTTTTGGGGCCATTTCCAAGATCGAAAAAAGACCTAAGATTGAGGTTCCTGTATTTTTAGGAAATCTTAACATAGAGGAGTTGATCGACTGGATCAATGAATGTGAAGAATATTTTGAGTATGAAGATATTGAGTATCCTGATAGGGTCAAATTCATGAAGGCCAGACTGAAAGGTCATGCGAAGATCTGGTTGCAAGAGATTCAATTGGAGAGAAATAGAAAAGGGAAAGATAAAATCATAAGATGAGATCGGATGGTGGATAAATTGAAGTGACAGTTCATCCCTGTTGATTATGAGCTTGACCTACTGAAGAAAATGCAAAGTTTGAAGCAAGCGAGATGATCTATTCAAGAGTATACAAAGGAGTTATATTGAATCCTCATCAGAACAGGCCATGCAGAAGCTAATAAGGAGAAAGTTCCCCATTACCTTAATGGGTTGAGGCTAAGCATTCAGGAGGAGCTGAATCTGGTTTGAATGAATAGTATTGAAGAGGCATACCAGTTTTCCCTAAAAGTAGAGGAAAAGTTGAACAAGAAGTTTGAGAGCAGACAAAATGGAAGAGGTCGCGGTAGACGATCTGGTGGATGGTCATATGGAGGCTAAAATGAAGATCCAAAAAAGAAGGATGAGGCCAGTAGTAGTCAAAATTAGAGAGGAAACAACTCCAATCATTTCCAAAATTAAAACAATAGAGATCAGAGAGGAACAGGAAGAGGACAAGGTTCAGGAAGAGGAGGTTTCTGTGGAACATGTTTTCACTGTGGAGAAGAAGGTCACAGGGCATTTGAATATTCTCAATGCCAAGGAATGATGGAAAGGAGGAATGAAGGCCAGGCCAGAGAGGCACATGTAGATGAAGATGTCAAATCCTCAAATTTTGAAGATGATGAAAGAGGAGAAACGTTGATTACAGAAAAGTCCTACTAAGTGGTGAGAATGAACCTAAACAAAGGAGGAGCCTGTTTCGCACTAGATGCAAGTGTGAGGGTAAATTTTGTGATGTGATTATTGATAGTGGAAGCATTGAAAATTTGGTGTCAAAAGAGATGGTGACAAAGTTGAAGCTCAAGAGATAGAAACACCCACATCCATATCAGATTGCCTAGGTGCAGGATGACCACAAGGTCATGGTCAATGAACAGTGCCTAGTAAAGTTCAAAATTGGTGGGTAACATGATGAGGTACTATGTGATATCATACCTATGGATGCATGTCACATGTTGTTGGGTAGGTCATGGCAGTTTGACAGATGTGTTGTACACAATGGTCGTGCGAATACCTATTCCCTGACAAAAGATGGAGTGCAACATAAGCTAAAGCCATTGAAAGATACTGAAGAAAAGGTATGTGGTAATGCAAGAATAAATTTTGTTGATGGAAAAAAATTTCTAGATGGTATGAGGCATGAGCATGTGTGTTTTTCTTTAATTCCAAAAGCTGGTAAAGATGAAATGGAGGATGTACCTGTAGAGGTTGTAGGTTTGTTGAATGAGTTTCAAGATATTGTATCTGATAATGTACCTTATGGATTACCACCAGTAAGGAAGATCAGTCATCAAATGGATTTGATTCCAAGAGCCAGTTTTCCAAACAGGGTAGCACCTAGAATGACACCAGCAGAAAGTGAAGAGTTGAACAGACAAGTACACGAGTTATTGCAAAAGGGGTTGATTTGAGAGAGTTTGAGTCCTTGTGTTGTACCAATGGTATTAGCACCAAAGAAGAATGGAGAATGGAGGATGTGCAGAGATTCTAGAGAAATAAACAAGATCACAATCAAGTACTAGTTTCCACTGCCACGAATAGATGATATTGTGGACTATTTGAGTGGGGCTGTGTATTTCTCAAAGATAGATCTAAAGAGTGGATATCACCAGATTTGGATTAGAGAAGGAGATGAATGGAATATTGCCTTCAAGACAAAAGAAGGACTGTATGAGTGGTTATTCATGCCTTTTGGGCTAACCAATGCACTGAGCACTTTCATGTGGCACATGAACGAGGTTCTGAAAGAATTTCTGGGTAAGTTTGTCATTGTTTACATAGATGATATTTTGATCTTTAGCAAGACATTGGAGGAACATATGATGCATATTCGTATGGTGTTTGAGAAGTTGAGAGATGATAAATTATTGATTAATTTGAAGAAGTTTAGTTTTGTGAAGAAGGAATTATTGTATTTGGGATTTTTAGTTTCAGCAGAAGGTCTGAAAATGGATCCAGAGAAAGTACAGGCTATCCTTGAATGGCCTACTCTAAGGAGTGCTACTAAAGTAAGATCTTTTCATGGTTTGGCTAGCTTTTACAGAAAATTTATTAGAAATTTTAGCAGTATTTGTGGACCCTTGACTGAAACAATGAGAGGGGATAGAAAAGAGTTCAAGTGGACTAATGGGGTAGATAAGAGTTTTAAACTGTTGAAAAAGAAATTTACAGAATAACCTGTTTTAGCACTTCCAGATTTTAATAAGGTTTTTCCAGCAAACTGTGATGCTACTGGTAGTGTAATAGGAGTTTTTATGAGCCAAGAAAGTAAACTTATTGCTTATTTCAGTGAGAAGTTGAATGATGCCAAGAGAAAATATTTTGTTTATGATTAGGAATTTTATGCTATAGTTCAAGCATTGAAGAAGTGGAGACACTATCTGCTTCCTAAGGAGTTTGTTTTAAATACTGATCATCAAGCTTTGCAATATTTGAATAGTCAAGTAAAGTTGAATCACAAGCATTTGAAATGGGTTGAGTTTTTGTAGAGTTATACATTTGTTTTGAAACATAGAAGTGGAAAGTCTAACACGGTTGCAAATGCACTTAGTAGAAGGCAACTATTGTTGACAAAGATCTAGATTGAGGTGGTTGGGTCCAAGGAACTCAAGAATTTGTATCCAGAGGATCCTAATTTTGGTGAAGCTTGGAAAGCTTGTAAAGGACCTGTTACTCTAGACAGAACAAAGTGGTTGGATTTTATCATTCAGGATGATATGCTATTTAGGGGGAGTCAGTTGTGCATTCCACGAAGTTCTATGAGGGAGAATCTCATCAAAGAGAAGTATAGCGGAGGATTGGCTGGACATTTTGGTCATGATAATACCCTTTCTTTGGTTAGTGAGAATTATTATTGGCCGCAATTGTAGCAAAATGTGAAGAAGTTTGTACAGAGTTGTAGAGTATGTCGCAAAAGGAGTGAAGCAGAATACAGGGTTGTATCAACCATTACCTATACCAGAGAAACCTTGGAAGGATATCAGTATGGACTTTGCTCTTGGTTTACCGAGGACTCAGCGGGGACATGATTCAATTTTTGTGGTGGTTGACAGATTTTCAAAGATGGCACATTTTATTCCCTGCAAGAAGACTAATGATGATGTTCATGTAGCAGAATTGTTTTTCAGAGAAGTAGTGAGACTACATGGTTTGCCAAAGACCATAGTTTTAGATCAAGACACTAAGTTTGTTGGATATTTCTAGCATACATTATGGAAGAAGTTGAAGACAGATTTGAAGTTCAGTTCATCACATCATCCATAGACTGATGGACAGACAGAGGTGGTGAATAGGAGTTTAGAGAATTTGCTGAGATGTTTGATTGGAGATAAGCCAACAGGATGGGATTTGATTTTACCATAGGTGGAATTTGCATATAATAATTTTGTCAACAGGAGCACTGGTAAATCACCATTCTAGATTGTATATGGAAGTAGTCCTAGAAATGCATCCGAGTTGAGGAAGATAGATAAAGGAGAAATAAGTAGTGCTGAAGTTGAGGATTTTGCAGAATATTTGAAGAACATCCATGAGGAGGTGAGGAAGCACATTACCAAGATGAATGCATAGTATAAGGCTAAGGCAGATGAGAAAAGGAGGCATAAGGAATTTTAGGTTGGAGATGAAGTCATGGTTCATTTGCGGAAGGAGCGATTTCCAGTTGGTACATACAACAAGTTGAAAATGAAGAAGTTTGGGCCATGTAAGATACTGAAGAAGCATGATTCAAGAAATGCATATGAAGTAGAATTGCCTACTAAGCTAAATATTTCACCAGTGTTTAACATTTCAGATTTGAAAAAGTATCATGAAGGAGGTGTTGAAGATGAGATCATAGCAAAAGGGTGGAGTATTCCAGCAACTCGTTCAGATACTAAGGAGATTGAGGATATACTGGACAATTGTGTTGGCAGAAGCACAAGGAACAGGACATATTAAGAATATCTAGTCAAGTGGAAAGGATGACCTGTTGAAGATTCATCATGGCTGACAAAGCAGGAGGTTAACCATCTTGGTTTCCCTCTTCACACCTGAGTTGTGATAGGGTCACTTCTCAAATTACCTCAGGTGTCTAATGTAGGAGCATCCTGGGTGTAAGAGCAATCTTGCATCACCCAAAAATATTTCTGATTTCTTTTCAATAAGGGCTATCTTGTGTAGAGCTGCTATTTATGGAAACTTGTTATTTTTAGTAAGTTGGTCATACAATCTTAGAATGTTTTGATTTCACAATTGGAGGTTCATCTTAGTCATATCAGCCTGCCTATAAAGTTTCATTGCTAGATCAAGTCTAGTTTTGAAGATATTGAAATGTTTCAATTTTGGAAATAGGGTACAGAAACTTTGAACTCAATTTTGAAGGCTTTAGAGGCCCCAGATGAGGTCAAATTTTTGGCTGAATGAAGCCTACTTAATTCAAGCGTTGTAGAGGTCCTCATGCGCTTTTCAAAATGGGGTTATAATAGTCAATCGGGTCAACAGGTGATGACTTGTGGTCTACGAAAGTTGGGTCACCTGAAATGGCAGAAAATGATTTTCCTTCAAAATTTATGTTTGGGTTTCAAAAGTTATTTTGAGCTGACTTTGATGTAATAAAATAAAAAATAAAATAATTCTAAGTTTGGTCAGCCTTGTTGGCTAAAAATTCTGGAACCTTCCCAGGCGGTGGAAAATTGCCTATATAAGGAAGGTTGTAGTGTAGTCCTAGGCAGTTCAGGATAGTTCTGGGTAGTAGATCTGTGTATTGATTCGAGGCTTTGTCCTACAGAATATTGTAAGGGAATGCCCATGTGGCTTTGCATATTGTAATTCTGAAAGTTTGTAATTCCACATTTGTGGAGATAATAAGAAGCCAATTTTCTGTTCGTGCATATTGTTGTTATTTCACTATTTCTATCATGTGTTTGTGGTATTAAGGGGAGCACCCTTCATCAAATTTCTTCATAGGTACCATTTAAATTCTAGAGCTTGTCCCAAAATTCCAACAAGTGTTATTAGGAGAATTGTTCTTTGAGGAGCGGGTGAATCTTTTTCTTGTTCAATTAGGGTAGGAGAAACTATGTTGGACTCAATGTCATGATTTTTTGAAATTCTTATTATTCAATTGAGATAGGAGAAACTGTGCTAGGATCAATGGTGTGATTTTATGAATCTTCTTCTTGCTAAATTGAGATAGGAGAAACTATGTTGGGCTCAATGGTGTGATTTTCAAAATCTTCTTCTTGTTACATACGAAAGTTTTCTCATCTCTCAAAAGTGGGTGCATACTTGTGAATAACATCAATCTCAATATCTATTGTAGCATTAGAGAGGAAATCCCACTTGTACTCATGAGAGTCAATTTGAATGTCATCATATTTGCCTAAATATTATACTAGAGTCATGGGATCTTCTCCTTCATCTTCCTAATTTTCAACTGCTTAAGTAAGTCCTTGGTTATTAATTTTGGGTGATAGAGAAATGATATAGGAGCTTTATCCATAGGTCACCATAGGAATACAAAGTTCTTTTCCTCCTTTTGTTGATAGATTCATGAAGTAAGGTAAGTCTAAGATATGAGAAATATCTACCAGCTACCCCTAGTTAGGATGTCAAGCCTCTAAAGGACTTTCATATTGATGTTTAATGCCATGTGACCTCATTTTCTCATGCTTATTAGCTGAATCCTATTAGGTTTTATGCTCAGAAGTAACATTTTCCTCCATCTATGGCTATTTTGTGTTCATTGGTAAGTATGGTTCTCCTTGATATTATAGATTTTCAGTTTGTATGAGAAGCAATCTTTCATTAGGCATATGAATAATTTACTCTTCATCTTCATCAACTAAATCTTCTGGTGTATCAAATATAGGAATATTTGCAAAAGATGGATTAATTTTTTTCCCATAGTACCCAATGGCAGTTTTGTCTTTTGGACTACAAAACTCAAAATGTAAAGGTTCAACAATCCCCTTTCCTTTTTCTAGAGGCCCTTGTCCATCATAGCCCATTTTTTGCATCATCTGATAGCCTTTTCCATATTGTTGAGAAAATATTTCTACATGTTTGACTTCATGATCTAGCTCTCCACCCTTATAAAGCCACTGTAAGACATTTTTTCTTCATTTTATTCCTCAAGGGATACTTTTTCTTTGACAATTCATGTTCCTTTATGAACTATAGAAGTAGTAACACTGGTAGGTCAAAATGATGAGGAAGGCTTCCCATAGGATCTAGGAGAGAGGGGGAGATTTACCATGGAGCATGAAGAATTCAACCTATATTCACCCACTCCATCATCCTTGATGTTTACCTTCTTTTCAAACTCGGCCATGGTAGTCTTTCTAGCTTCCTCATTTTCTTGATTTTTTAGGGCTTCTTTATTGTGTGGGACCATATTGTCTGATTGTTTCACGTTGTTGCAAGAGTAGGAAGAATTAGCAAGTATAGTCACTTCTACTCCATTATGATGAAACTTCAAACATTGATGGTAAGTTGAAGGCACTACTTGAATGTCATGGATCTAAGTTTAGCCAAGTAAAATATTGTATGTTGATGGAAGATCCAAGACTTGACAAATGACATCCTTCTCAATAGGGCCTACATGTATATGTAGTACAAGCATGCCTTTGGAGGATCTCTCTTCTTCATTATAGGATTTTATTTTTATCTTCCTCCAAGGGTTAATATAATATTCAAAAAACCTAGAGCTTTGACAATATTAAAGGTATAATATTCAAGCCAGTGCCTCCATCTATCAAAACATGTTTCACTTTGTGCTTGTGGATAAAAAACTAAATGTGAAGGGGTTGATTATATGCATGGCTAATAAACCTTTTGTATTCTTCAGAGAATGTTAGGTAATGTGGAGAAATGATATGACCAACCATGGATTTATACTTATCCACATCTAAGTCCTTAGGCACATTTTCTACCAAGAGGGTTTGTTCCAGGATCTCTCTATGTGCAGGGGAGATTTTTAGCAACTAGAAGATCGATATTTGTGCCAAGGTACATTGGAATTGATCGATCAAGTTGTAATTTTTTAAAGATGATGATGTCATTAATTGATAAGTTCAGAAGAATGATGTCCACATTAATTCTCTCCAATGCTTAACTAAGCACCTTTTTTCATAGGCATTTAAGCCCCTAACATTCCATGAGGTGATCTTCATTGCCCATTGAGGAAGAGTTTTGTCACTTGGATTTTGTCATGAATTATTTAATGTTCAATAGTCCTTTCTCAATTGCATCTTCTTCCTACTTTTTTCTCTGGATTTTCTACCTCTTTCTTATTTTGTTTCTTTATTCCCAATAATTGCATTGAGATTGACTAACATTCCTATATTCTAACATTCACATCTCTTTTGGCTCTAATGCTTCATCTAAATAGCATTCCTCTTATTCTATATGGTTATTTTCTAAAATTTCTTTATCGATTACATTTTTCTAAATCATATTCATGGCTTCATCCTAGTATTTTATCCTTTATTTATCCTTAAACTTATCATTTTTTTCCTTTTAATTTTCCAATTAAATTCAAGTATTTTTATCTTGGCCCTTGCTTAAGGTGAGGCCACAAAGGGGAAAAAACATCCCTAACATTAACACTTGGTTGACTACTAGTATTAACACATGACTATCTTACTCATCCTCTAGTTATTGCCTCCTCCACAATATCCTCTCCTCCATATCCTTCACATCCTACTTCTCCTCCTCCTCTCTCCACCCTCCAATCATTCTCCTTCTACATGCTCTTCCTCCTTTTCTCCACAACCAACATCACTTGCACATTAACAACTCAAAACTGACATGAGTGTTGTGTGAGCCCAATGAGATTCAAACCTTGGTTACAACATTAATAGTGCAACCACTTAACCATGACACTACATGTTAAGATAATTTAGCCCTCCAAGTAAGTGGTTTGGGGTCATGTTGAATGCCTTGAATTGATCTTTTCTTGGATCTAGCTCTTTCCCCATTTTCCACTTCTTTTCTGCACTTGATTCCTTCATTCTAGGTGAAATTAGGGTTCGGATCCTGAGGATTCTCCTTAATTTCCCTCTTCTATGGCTATATTTTCTAGGTAGGACTTACAAGTAATTCCTTCTGGTCTTCATCATGTTCATCATAGGATTTTTTGCCTCTTTCTGGCATTTTCCCCTGATTCTGCCCCCTTTTCCACTTTCTTTTTGCATTTTCCTAGCATTCTGGACTGAGACCCTAAGATCTATGACCTCAAGGTCAAGAACAACCTTGAGGGTTCAAGGAAAACCTTGAGGGTTCAAGGAAAACCTTGAGGGTCAAGGATGACCTCATCCCTAACCTAGGTCAGGGTCGACCTCATCCTTGACCCTAGGTTCAAGTTTCAAGGTCCCGTGATCTCTAGATGTCAAGTTTTGGAAAGAATTGTTTTCTCGCTTTCGGGTCGGCTGTTTTGGTCTCCAAAATGGTAAACTCTTAAATTGAATTTAATTTAGGTCCATTCCTAAAGGGTTGAGGCCTAATTGGAATTTAATTCCCCAAGGTGGCCCCTCTAGAGGATTGTGCCCTAGATCACTATAAAAGGAAGCCTTCCTCTCTCATTTTCTCCATCTCATTCCATCATACATCAAGCACCCTCAAGGAGATGTTCACAAGCCATCAAGTTCTCTCTCAAGAAAGATCAATCAAGCATCCATTCTCAAGAAATCATCCATTAAATTCCTCTTCTCCATTCAAGTTCTCCATTGAAGATTAAGGATTCAAGCATTCAAGCCTTTGAAGGGATTTGATTCAAGTATTCAAGATTCATCATTCAAACCCTAGATCTATCCATCATGGTGGTGTGATCTTCCTTCAAGATCCTTTGTTCATCTTCAAGATCCATTCATTCTTCCCTCAAGGTGGATTCCAAGCACGGAATCATGGAGGGTTTGATTTACATTTTTTAAATGTTATGTTCAAGCTTTCATATCAACATACTTGTTTACATTTGAAGTACAATTGCATATCTATTGAATATCATAGCTTTGTTATTAGATCTACTTCTACTACTTGCTAGCATTCTCCATTTCAATTTCATAATTAAGGATGTTGATTCCAAACTGTGGTTTAACTAAGGAAAACCCCTCCCCAAAAAAACAAAACCATTTTTCTGTAGGTACAGGTACAGGATGACAAATTGAAGTGCAGATCTGGATACCCATTTTGTTGAACTTTTGAGATCTGTGAATAGATTTTCCGTCAGAGTAGTTGGGTCAAGGATGACCTAGGTCAAGGACAATCTAGACAATAACCTAGGGTAGAGACAACCTCATCCCTAACCTAGGGTAGAGACGACCTGACCTTATAAAATATTTATGGGTTTTGTAGATCTCGCAGTTTCGATTTAAGATCACAAAAATCAACAGTTTCTGAGACTGTTTGACTGGGTTTCCAACCGATTCTTTTTAGGAGGTAAGTACCTTTAGCTCTTCATTTAAACATTAATCATTTTCATTTACTTTCCATATCAATACATTTTCATATAAGTGTAAAATATTGGCTTTGGGGTCTCTTTTATGTGAAAACCATTATTCTAGGACCTCATCCATATTTTATCTTTTACATTTTGGTGAACCCGACATGCTTACCCCTTTTCTTTTGTGGAATTAGATGCCCTATTGTGTTAGATTCCTCTTTGTATCATCTTATGTGTTCACCTCCATTATACATTTTAGTGAACCTGACATACTTACTCTCCTTTCTTTTGTGGAATTAGATGCCCTATTGTATTTTGTGGTGTTAGATTTCCTTTTATATTATCTTGTTGATGTTAGATTTTCCCTTTGTGTTAAATCTTGCATGGTAATTAGATTTGAAAAATACAAAAAAATTGCAAAATTCCTTTAAAAATACAAAAATATTTCCATTTTTCATGCTTGTAGTGTTACTTTCTGTTCAACATGTATGATTTTTGTTTTGAATACTTTGATGATGTATTTCTTACAAAAGATGATAGATCCCTTAATGAGGTACATGGAAGTGAGGATGAAAATTGTTTGAATGAGATCTCCATTGATCATATTCCTATTTCACTCTCCTCCACAACCTCTTCAATTGACCTTTACAAAGATGAGTTAGGGATTCATGCTAATTCTTCTCCTAATATATGTCTTTTCTATGAGCCTACTTTAGAATACAATTTACCTTCTTTCCCCTCTAGGGATCAAGATTTAGTGAGTTTTGACAATCCTACAATGTGCTTTATTGATAGGGATGATAATCCTCCTATTTGGGATGAACCTTTGGATTTGGATGTTGATTATTCTCTTCCTCATGAAACCATTTTGGATGATCCCTTGGATAAAGACATTAATTTATCCCCTCCTCATGAAGAAGCTTTGATACAAGAGGGTGATTTATTAATGGATGACATATTTATACATAATGATAACTCTTTTTCTAACACACATGCAGACATTTTAATGAAAGAAGATGACATTATAAATTTTTTACCTCCATTTGGGATTCCTTCTAGTGATGAGGCATTAGCAGAGAATGATATAAATTCCCTTAATACTCTCTCTTTTAGTGATGATCTTATGAAGAATCAAGATCTTACCTCATCTCCTCCTAGGATGTCTTCTTTGCTTCCTTCTTGTGAATCTATTTGTAGTGTTGAGACAACTAACATGGTTTATCCAAAACCCTTGTTGACTATCAAAGGTTGTCCTTGCACTACTATCAAAGGTAAACCTATGGAGTCTTTCAATGATCAAGTTTCGATAGCTCACACTTATCATAAAAGGAATAACCCTCAACCTAATCCAGTGGTTTCTACCTCTTTACCACCTTCTCAACCCATTCTTCCTCCTCCACCCCATCTTCCTAGCAAGGACTGTGATTTGATAAACCAATTCCAAAATACTCCTGCCAAGATTTCTTTATGGGAGCTTCTTCAAACTTCACCTACCTACTATGAAGCCTTGCAAAATGCTCTAGCAACTCTTCCCACTCCACCTCCTAATCAAGAGAATATCAATAACTTCTTACAATGCATGCATGTACTCTGGGTCCTCCTGATATTATATTTACTCAAAAAGATTTACCTTCTAAAGAATTTCAGAATCAATATGATGCTCTTATGGTTGATGTTACTATAAATAAAATTATCATTCATAGGAACTTTATTGATAATGGATTTGGGCTTAATATTTGTAGCATAGACATGCTCAAAGCGATTAAAACCAATCTTTCAACTATTCAACCTGACAATGTTCCTATATGTGGAATTGATAACATTGCTAAGAACACTTTAGGAATCATTACCTTACCTATCAAAGTAGGTTTGGTCATCTTGAATACACCTATTCATGTTATTCCTAGACCTCTCAATTATAGCCTTCTTTTGGGTAAACCTTGGTTTCATGAGATGCATGCTATTCCTTCCACCCTTCATCGTAAAGTTAAGTTTATACATAACAACAAGATGTATTCACTTCATGCGGATGATGTGCCTAATCCTTGTCTAAATATTTAAAATCACACTAATCCTATGATGCAGGAGCATCCTGGGTGTACGAGCAATCTTGCATCACCCAAAAATATTTATGTCTTTGTATTCAATAAGGGCTATCTTGTACAGACCTACTATTTATGGAAACTTTCTATTTTTTAGTAAGTTGGTCATACGATCTTTGAATGTTCTAACTTTACATGTGGAGGTTCATTTCAATCATATCAGCCTACCAGTAAAGTTTCATGGCTAGATTAGGTCTAGTTTTGAAGATATTGAAGATTTTTGGTATTGGCAGTAGGGTATAGAAACTTTGAACTCAGTTTTGAAGGCTTTAGAGGCCCCATATGAGGTCAACAATTTGGGTGATCGGCACTTGCATGAGTCAAGCCTATAGAGTGCTTGGTGGCCTTTCTGAAATGGGGTTATAATAGTCAATCAGATCAACTGGTGATGACTTATGGTCTTCGAAAGTCGGGTCACTTGAAATGGCAAAAAATAATTTTCTTTCAAAATTTATGTTCTGGTTTCAAAAGTTATTTTGAGCTGACTTTGATGTAATAAATTGAAAAATAAAATAATTCTAAGTTTGGTCAGCCCTAAGGGCTAAATTTTTGGAACATTCTCAGGTGGTGGAAAATGTCTATATAAAGAAGGCCCGTAGTGTTGTCTAGGGAAATTCTGGGTATAGATCTGGGTATTGATTTGAGGCTTTTTCCTATAGAATATTGTAAGGGAATGCCCATGTGGCTTTGCATATTGCAATTCTGAAAGTTTGTAATTCCACATTTGTGGAGATAATAACAAGCCAATTTTCTATTCTTGCATATTGCTGATGTTTCTCTATTTCTGTTATGTGTTTGTGGTATTAAGGGGAGCACCCTTCATCAAGTGGTATCAGAGTAGGAGTTCTTGAGTGTGTAAATAGATCACCAACTGTGAAGCAGTTTGCACCAGGACCGTGGTTAGGGTTTCAGTGCGCATCACAAAAATGCCTCCATGAAGGGAACATGGTAGAAGAGCTGGTGTTGTAACACCTGAGGTTAGAGCACTCCAGAAACAAGTATGAGCATTGTAAGAGGAGATTTGCAGAGGAATGAATCTTAATGTCAAAGATGAAAGCAAGGATGAAGCTGAAGAAGAAGATCAAGAAGGAGAAGTTGAAGTTGTAAACCAAGAGGAAGAAAGACTTTTTCGGGCCATTTCCAAGATCAGAAAAAGGCCTAAGATTAAGGTTCCTACATTTTCAGGAAATCTTAACCCAGAGGAGTTGATCGATTGGATCAATGAATGTGAAGAGTATTTTGAGTATGAAGATATTGAGGATCCTGATAGGGTCAAATTCATGAAGGCCACACTAAAAGGTCATGCGAAGATCTGGTGGCAAGAGATTCAATTGGAGCAAAATAGAAGAGGGAAAGATAAAATCACAAGATGGGATTGAATGGTGGATAAATTGAAGTGGTAGTTCATTCCTATTGATTATGAGCTTGACCTACTCAAGAAGATGCAAAGTTTGAAGCAAGTTGGAAGATCTGTTCAGGAGTTCTATTGAATCCTCATTAGAATAGGCCATGCAGAAGCTGACAAGGAGAAAGTTTCCCATTACCTTAATGGGTTAAGGTCAAGCATTTAGGAGGAGTTGAATTTGGTTTGAATAAATAGTATTGAAGAGGCATACCAATTTCCCCTAAAAGTAGAGGAAAAACTAAACAAGAAGTTCGAGAGCAGACAAAATGGAAGAGGTTGCGGTGGACGATCTAGTCAACGGTCATATGGAGGTTGAAATGAAGATCTGAAAAAGAAGGATGAGGCCAGTAGTAGTCAAAATCAGAGAGGAAACAATTCCAATCATTTCCAAGATTAGAACAATAGAGATCAAAGAGGAAGATGAAGAGGACAAGGTTCAGGAAGAGGAGGCTTCTGTGGAACATGTTTTCACCATGGAAAAGAACGTCATAGAGAATTTAAATGTCCTCAATGCCAAGGAAGGATAGATAGGAGGAATAAAGGCCATGCTAGAGTGCCACATATAGATAAAGACACCAGATCCTCAAATTCTGAAGATGCTGAAAGAGGAGAAACATTGATTAACAGAAGAGTCCTGCTGAGTGGTGAGAATGAACTTGAACAAAGGAGGATCCTATTTCGCACTAGATGCAAGTGTGAGGGTAAATGTTGTGATGTGATTATTGATAGTGGAAGCACTAACAATTTGGTGTCAGAAGAGATGGTGACAAAGTTGAAGCTCAAGAGGCAAAAACATACACATCCATATCAGATTGCCTGGGTGCAAGATGACCACAAGGTCATGGTCAATGAACAGTGCCTAGTAAAGTTCAAGATTGGCAGGTACCATGATGAGGTACTATGTGATATCATACCTATGGATGCATGTCACATGTTGTTGGGTAGGTCGTGGCAATTTGATAGATGTGTTGTACATGATGGTTGTGCAAATACCTATTCCCTGACAAAGCATGGTGTGACATAAGCTAAAGCCATTGAAGGAGACCGAAGAAAAGGTATGTGGTAATGCAAGAATAATTTTTGTTGATGGAAGGAAATTCCTAGATGGTATGAGGCATGAGCATGTGTGTTTTTCTTTAATTCTAAAAGTTGGTAAAGAGGAAGTAGAGGATGTACCTATAAAGGTTACAGATTTGTTGAATGAGTTTCAGGATATTGTATTTGATAATGTACCTGATGGATTACCACCGGTAAGGAAGATCAGTCATCAGATGGATTTGATTTCAAGAGCCATTTTTCCAAACAAGGCAGCACATAGAATGACACCAGCAGAAAGTGAAGAGTTGAACAGACAAGCACATGAGTTATTGCAGAAGGGGTTGATTCAAGAGAGCTTGAGTCCATGTGTTGTACCAATAGTATTAGCACTAAATAAGAATGGAGAATGGAGGATGTGTACAGACTCCAGGGCAATAAATAAGATCACAATCAAGTACAAGTTTCCATTGCCACGAATGGATGATATTATGGATTGTTTGAGTGGAGTTGTGTATTTCTCCAAGATAGATCTGAAGAGTGGATATCACCAGATTCAGATCAAAGAAGGAGATGAATGGAAGACTATCTTCAAGACAAAAGAAGGACTGTATGAGTGGTTAGTCATGCCTTTTGGGCTAACCAATGCACCAAGCACTTTCATGCGGCTCATGAATGAGGTTCTGAAAGAATTTCTAGGTAAGTTTGTCATTGTTTACCTAGATGATATTTTGATCTTTAGCAAGACATTAGAGAAACATATGATGCATATTCGTATGGTGTTTGAGAAGCTGAGAGATGATAAATTATTGATTAATTTGAAGAAGTGCAGTTTTGTGAAGAAGGAATTAGTGTATTTGAGATTTGTAGTTTCAGCAGAAGGTTCGAAAATGGATCTAGAGAAAGTACAAGCTATCCTTGAATGGCCTACTCCAAGGAGTGCTACTGAGGTAAGATCTTTTCATGGTTTGGCTATTTTTTATAGAAATTTTATCAAAAAATTTAGCAGTATTTGTGGACCCTTGACTAAAACAATGAGAGGGGATAGAAAAGAGTTCAAGTGGACTAGTGGGGAGGATAAGACTTTTAAATTGTTGAAACAAAAGGTTACAGAACAACCTATTTTAGCACTTCCTAATTTTAATAAGGTGTTTCAAGTAGACTATGATGCTAGTGGTACTGCAATAGGAGTTGTTATGAGTCAAGAAGGTAAACCTATTGCTTATTTCAGTGAGAAGTTGAATGATGCCAAGAGGAAATATTATGTTTATGATCAGGAATTTTATGCTATAGTTTAGGCATTGAAGAAGTGGAGACACTATTTGCTTCCTAAGGAGTTTTTTTTGTATACTGATCATCAAGATTTGTAATATTTGAATAGTCAAGGAAAGTGGAATCAAAGGCATTTTAAATGGGTTGAGTTTTTGCAAAGTTATACATTTGTTTTGAAACATAGGAGTGGAATGTCTAACAGGGTTGTAGATGCTCTTAGTAGAAGGCAACTATTGTTGACAGAGATGCAGATTGCGGTGGTTGGGCTCAAGGAACTCAAGAATTTGTATCCAAAGGATCCTAATTTTGGTGAAGCTTGGAAAGCTTGTAAAGAACCTGTTATTCTAGACAGGATGAAGTGGCTGGATTTCATCATTCAGGATGATATGCTATTTAGAGGGAGTCAGTTGTGCATTCCAAGAAGTTCTATGAGGGAGAATCTCATCAAGGAGAAGCATAGCAGAGGATTGGCTGGACATTTTGGTTGTGATAAAACCCTTTCTTTGGTTAGTGAGAATTATTATTGGCCACAGCTGTAGCAAGATGTCAAGAAGTTTGTACAGAGTTGCAGAGTGAGTCAGATGGTGAAAGGAGTGAAGCAGAATATAGGGTTGTATCAGCCATTACCTGTACTAGAGAAGCCTTGGGAGAATATCAGTTTGGACTTTGTTCTTGGTTTACCAAAGAGTATAGTTTCAGATAGGGACACTAAGTTCGTTGGATATTTTTGGCATACATTATGGAAGAAGTTGAAGATAGATTTGAAGTTTAGTTCATCACGCCATCCATAGACTGATGGACAGACAGAGGTGGTGAATAGGAGTTTGGGAAATTTGCTGAGATGTTTGGTTGGAGATAAGCCAACAGGATGGGATTTGATTTTACCACAAGCAGAATTTGCATATAATAATTTTATCAATAGGAGCACTGGTAAATCACCATTCCAGATTGTATATGGGAGTAGTCCCAGAAATGCATCTGAGTTGAGAAAGATAGATAAAGGAGAAATAAGTAGTGCTGAAGCTGAGGATTTTGTAGAACACTTGAAGAACATCCATGACAAGGTGAGGAAGCATATTACCAAGATGAATGCGCAGTATAAGGCTAAGGCAGATGTGAAAAGGAGGCATAAGGAATTTTAGGTTCGAGATGAAGTCATGGTTCATTTGTGGAAGGAGAAATTTCTAGTTGGCACATCTAACAAATTGAAAATGAAAAATTTTGGGCCATGTAAAATACTGAAGAAGCATGATTTAGGAAATGCATATGAAGTAGAATTGCCTACTGAGCTGAATATTTCACCAGTGTTTAACATTTTAGATCTGACAAAGTATCATGAGGGAGGTGTTGAAGATGAGATCACAACAACACAGTGGAGTATTCCAACAACTAGTTCAAATACCAAAGAGATTGAGGATATACTGGATAGTCATGTTGGAAAAAGCACAAGGAACAGGACATATGAAGAATATCTGGTCAAGTGGAAAGGATGACCTATTGAAGATTCATCATGGCTGACAAAGGAGGAGGTTAACCATCTTGGTTTTCCTCTACACACCTGAGATGTGATGGGGTCACTTCTCAAATTACCTCGGGTGTCTGACGCAGGAGCATCCTAGGTGTAAGAGCAATCTTGCATCACCCAAAAATATTTATGTCTTTGTATCAATAAGGGCTATCTTGTGGAAAACTGCTATTTATAGAAACTTGCTATTTTTTAGTAAGTTTGTCATACAATCTTAGAATGTTCTAAATTTACATGTGGAGGTTCATCTCAGTCATATCAGCTTGCCAGTAAAGTTTCATGGCTAGATTAGGTCTAGTTTTGAAGATATTGAAGATTTTCGGTATTGGCAGTAGGGTACAGAAACTTTGAACTCAGTTTTGAAAACTTTAGAAGCCCCAGCTAAGGTCAAAAATTTGGGTGATAGGTGCTTGCATGAGTCAAGCCTGTAGAGCACTTTGTGGCCTATCTGAAATGGGGTTATAATAGTCAATCAGGTCAACTGGTGATGACTTATGGTCTCCGGAAGTCGGGTCACCTGAAATGGTGGAAAATAATTTTCCTTCAAAATTTATGTTCAGGTTTCAAAAGTTATTTTGAGCCGACTTTGATGTAATAAATTGAAAAATAAAATAATTCTAATTTTGGTCGGCCCTAAGGGCTAAATTTCTAGAACCTTCTTGGGCGGTGGAAAATGCCTATATAAAGAAGGCCCGTAGTGTTGTCTAGGGCAGTTCTGGGTATAGATCTAGGTATTGATTTGAGGCTTTGTCCTATAGAATATTTTAAGGGAATGCCCATGTGGCTTTGCATATTGTAATTTTGAAAGTTTGTAATTCCACATTTGTGGAGATAATAAGAAGCCATTTTTCTGTTCTTGCATATTGTTGTTTTTTCTCTATTTTTATTATGTGTTTGTGGTATTAAGGGGAGCACCCTTCATCATCCTACTCCTAATAGTAATCCTTCTTCCTCTAGTGCTCTTCCTGATGATGATTGGGGAACCTTGAATTTTAATCCTACCTTTATTGGAGAGTATAAGGTTAATGATCTTGATTTTATGAAGCAACAAAGAGAGTCTGAACAATGTTTTTTAAGTTCTACTTCTAACACCCTTAGTAAGAAATTTATCACTTCTTCTACCCACAATGAATCTATTAAATCTACTAAGGATGATATTTTGACTACTAAGGTTCCATTGACTCCTTCTGATATGAATTCTCATTATGGACTTGGTTATCATTTCCTTGTTAAACAAGGATTCAATAGTCAAGGATGTGGTAAGTATAAACATGGAATTCAAATGCCCTTACACACTGGGGGGCATGAGCATTCTTATGGATTGGGATTTAATCCTCAACAACAAATCAATTTTAACAACATCTCAAATAACACTTCAAAACATGATGAACCTATGAAGGAATTTGACCAAGAAGTTCTTTTGCATAAAATCCTTCATGCTAAGATAATTACTAGACCTAAACGCAAAAAGAAACGTAGTCCACACTTGAAGATTCTTATTTTTTGTTTATATCATATATTTCATGATCACTCTACTAATGAATGTCAAGCTTTACATTATAAGATTAGGAAACTCATTGATAGTAAGGTTATTTATATATCATGTGGCAATGAGTTTTATTTCAATCTTGTTTTCCATAAATAACATTTATGTTCCTATTATGGAGCTCCACATTATCTAAACAATGTTAGCCTAATCCTTGGGGGCTTGTTGTCTTGCATAGTGTTGTAAGTGATATAATAGGTCCCCTTCCATCTTTGTTCCTATGCTTGGGGGGCAAGGATGTCATCTCCTTCTTTTTTGTCTTTCCAAGATTCACCTCTTTCCTTAGTTAAGCAGTATTTATCTATTATGTGATATCCAATCATACATGAAAATTTTGGTTTGCGTTAAGGATCTTTGTCCTTGATCACAACCTATTTTGTTGTTTGACATTGGGTTTCCATGGTTGATATATCTCTCACCTTGGAAATTGAATACTATGCTATCCCTCACAAAGGTTACTTTTTCACTTCTTGCATGATATCTCTTTGCATTCGTCCCTTCCATGGCCTCATAGGAGCTGTGACCTTCTTGGCTTGGACTAGGTGTTGTCTGTGGATATTGTCTTGATGTTGAAGAAGGCTTTATGCTTGTTCTTTTCTTTCCTTAACATGTCAAAATAGTATGTTTTTGCCATATTAAGGAGGGGTGCATATATATGGTATCCCTCATTCTATATTATGTATTTTTGTTCTAACCTTTTGTTTTGCAGCATGCTAAATCTCGAAAGGTAACGCACATAAGTTGCTAAATCCTAAAGAGACACACATTTTTCAATTTTCAATATGCTAAATCTTGGAAGGTAACGCACATAAGTTGCTAAATCTTGAAGGGACATGCATTTCCAATATGCTAAATCTTCCAATGGTAACGCACATAAGTTGCTAAATCCTGAGGAGACACACATTTCATATTCATAGTGATACAAGAAGGTGGATCTATGGGTATTCCAGAAGCCATCAGAAGAAGCACTACAATTTCAAAGCACATTTTATGGGTGAAACTATTGGGCTCTCCCTCTAGGGTGATTCACGGTAAGGTGGGCATCTTACTGGGTGAGGTAATCACTTTCTCTTTTCTCTCTTTTCACTTTCATGCTAGTAGGACTGGATCATGAAGCTATGTTATTTATAGTGTTTCTCTTGTCTTTCTTATGTAATCATTTATGCTTTTATGATAGCTTTCCAAATATGATATTAGTATGAGAAATATTTCTTAGTGAGGTTTCTTATGCTAATTGATTTGGGTTGTTTAGTACTAACCCATGTTCTTTTGGTTTTCTCTTTTCACACCCTCGTCCATGTATGTTGAGTTATAATCCTTAGCCTGGGGGCTTGTGTTCTTAGCTAAGTGTTATTTTATCTCATTGTGAATCCACTTGGATCTCCTCTTTCTTCTCCTTTACCAAGAGTTTGTATCGAGCCCATACTCTTGCTAAAGTGGGGGCTTAATGTATCATCTTAAAATGGAAGCACTTCCATGTTAAGAGAATTTATCCCTCTGATTAAGTGGTTTGGGGTCATGTTGAACACCTTGAATTGGTCTTTTCTTGGATCTGGCTCTTTCCCCATTTTCCACTGCTTTTCTACACTTGATTCCTTCATTCTAGGTGAAATTAGGGTTAGGATCTTGAGGATTCTCCTTAATTTCCCTCTTCTATGGCTCTATTTTCTAGGTAGGACTTACAAGTGTGTCCTCCTAGCCTTCATCATGTTCATCATAGGATTTTGTGCCTCTTTCTTGCATTTTCCCCTGATTTTGCCCGCTTTTCCACTTTCTTTTTGCATTTTCCTAGCATTCTAGACTGAGATCCTAAGATCTGTGACCTCAAGGTCAAGGAAGACCTTGAGGATCAAGGATGACCTCATCCCTGACCTAGGTCAGGTTTGACCTTGTCCTTGACCCCAGGTTCAAGTTTCAAGGTCCCGTGATCTCCAGATGTCGGGTTTTGAAATGAATTGTTTTCCCGCTTTTGAGGCTATTTTGGTCTTTGAAATGGTAAACTCTTAAATTGCATTTAATTTAGGTCCATTCCTAAAGGTTTGAGGCCTAATTGGAATTTAATTCCCCAAAGTGGCCCCTCTAGAGGATTTTTCCCTAGATCACTATAAAATGAAGCCTTCCTCTCTCATTCTCTCCATCTCATTCCATCATGCATCAAGCACTCTCAAGGAGATATTCACAAGCCATCAAGTTCTCTCTCAAGAAAGATCAATCAAGCATCCATTCTCAAGAAATCATCCATTCAAGTCCTCTTCTCCATTCAAGTTCTCCATTTAAGATCAAGGATTCAAGAATTCAAGCCTTTGAAGGGATTTGATTCAAGTATTCAAGATTCATCATTCACACCCTAGATCTATCCATCATGGTGGTGTGATCTTCCTTCAAGATCCTTTGTTCATCTTCAAGATCCATTCATTCTTCCCTCAAGGTGGATTCCAAGTATGCAATCATGGAGGGTTTGATTTACATTTGTTAAATGTTATGTTCAAGCTTTCATATCAACATACTTGTTTACATTTAAAGTACAATTGCATATCTATTGAATATCATAGCTTCATTATTAGATGTACTTCTACTACTTGCTAGCATTCTCCATTTCAATTTCATTATTAAGGTTTATTCCCAACTGGGGTTTGACTAAGGCAAACCCCTCCCCCAACAAACAAAACCATTTTTCTTGTAGGTACAAGTACATGACGGTGAATTGAAGTCCATATCTAGATACCCATTTTGCCAAATTTTTGAGATTCGTGAACAGATTTTTTGTCAGAGCAGTTGGGTCAAGGATGACCTAGACCCTGACCTAGGTTGAGGACAACCTAGACACTGACCTAGGACATAGATGACCTTGTCCCTAACCTAGGGTAGAGATGACCTAACCTCAAAAAAATATTTTTGGGTTTTGTAGATCTCGCAATTTCGGCTCGAGATCAAGAAAATCAATAGTTCCTGAGACTGTTTGATTGGGTTTTCAATCGATTCTTTTTCAGAGGTAAGTACCTTTATCTCTTCATTTCAACATTATTCATTTGCATTTACTTTCCATATCAATACAATTTCATGTAAGTGTAAAATATTGTCTTTGGGGTCTCTTTTATGTGCAAACCATTGTTCTAGGACCTCATCCATATTTTACCTTATACAGTAGGTCATTTTGATCCATTTTCAAATGGGGTGTTTTTTTCAATTGAAGCCTCCATCAAATTTATCCTTTCATTAGTGAGTCACTAAATGGCATAAGAATTAGGGATCATTATGGTTATTTGGTTCAAGCACCTTTCTTTCTTTTTATATTGTATTTTATTATAATTTAGGCCTCCAAACTTGTTTCATCCTAGGTTTTATTTTACTACTTGCTTTACAATGATCTCTTTCCCTAAATCTCAAACAATACCATTTTTATTTTTCTACTTCAATTCTTTGAACCTAGTGAAAACCATCTACACATAATTTAATCTCTTTTGGGATTTTTTTTACCATTACGATTTGGAGTCTAGCATAAATATATGAGTCTCCTTCAACTAAATCTGCATTCATATCCATTAAAGTGCCCAATGATCTACCAATTCTCTCCAAACATGTTTCTGAATAGTATTGCATTGACAAATTGTGTAGTCATATCCAAATTGGTCTATTGTAATGCATAAGCTTCATGGGATCAAAGGTTAGGTACCATTTCTCCATATACAAGGGGGTATTATTCATATTCCATAAGCCCCCTTGCAAAATATTTTCTTCCATTTCCTTGGAGGTGAAGACAACTATAAAAAATCTACCAAGAAGGAATTTAATAATTTATTCCATCAGCCATGCTTCCTTAACCCATTCTCTAATTGAATTCTTATACCTTTTTTATGTTATGAATCTACATATAATTGCCAATTATAGTAACATTCCAACATCTTCTTTGCTTTCCTCTACCATATCTATTGTGTGTACATGGTGATCTTTTTCTGAGCATTTTCCTTCAGAGTTAGATTCTTCTTTTTCCACACCTTGATCTTTTGTGCAAATTTCCATTGGCAACTGGATTTCTTCCACTCAAAGATAATTTTGTAAACATGAAATGTTGGAAAATAAAAACATTGTTAGGAATAAGGTGTCTCAACCTTGGATAATTCCTATTCTTATTATTTGTTTTGTAAAATGTTTTTCTTGCAAATAATGTAATTAAGTGTGAGTGTACATGTCTAGTTGGCATGTTGATGTTTCACTCCACTTGATGTGTCAGCATCTTGAATTGTGTGTAAGGAGATCATGGCTGAAACGGTTATGATGGATTCCTATGACATGTAAGAGCTACATCTGGAAGATTCAATGACAGGTGAAGACATGTGGCAACTGATAAAATTAAGTACTGTACACTCTTCCGCAATCGTGGGGTTTAGGGCATCATCCCAAAAAAAAATTTGGGGTTCCTATTTTCTCGAAGAATGGTAAAACCCTAATACAGCTATCTTTGGAGGTTTCCCTAAAAGAGGAAGCACATGATATAAGTATTTTTTAGGGTTGCAAAGATAGGAGAAGCAAGTGTATTGTTGGAACATTTTATGCTTTCGTGATTTGTCTTCAAGGGTTGGGAAAATCTTCTGAAAGAACTTGCATTGCAAGTGTATTGTAAATTGTAATAGTTTTGATTAATACACTGTGTAGGTTTTGGAGTGCTGGGGTTTTTACCGAAAGGTTTCCCTAGGGTAAATCATTGTGTCATTCTCTATTTTTTGTATGCATGGTATACGGTTGCAATATCATTGTTAAAGTAGTTAACGAATCTGAAATTGTAAGGATTTAAAAGAATTTGCACAATACTTTCCTTTATGAGATTAGTGTAGGAAGTTGTTTCCGCACCTGAGTTTCCATACAAAAATCTATAATAAACCTGTAAGGAAGCATGTTAGTAACCATAAAATAAAATTAAAACCTAAACTATGTACTCCTTTAGTAAATCAGCTAGGTATTCATATTGAAGAAATTTAAATAAAGACTAATAAATAAAACCCTAGATATCTACAAATTTCATTAAATACCTAGAATATGCTTGGCTAAGCTCAAAGATTTTTAGATTTCATTGCTAAATATTGAAATTCGATAATTGATTTTTTATGATTGAGTTTTGTACCCTAATTGATATGCACAAGTGTAGAAGGTTGAATGGTAGGGCAATGTGAAAATTAGAATAAAATTGAGGGAGATCCCATACATTTGTGTTTTTTATAACAATTTGAATGTTATTATGTTGTTTGAATGTATCAAGTGTAGGTGCTTTGTGATTTTTATGAAAAATTAGGAACAAGGAGAGGAATAAGCAAGGTGAGAGAGAAGCACAAAATGATGGTATAAAAGAATGATTGGAGGAGACCAAAATTAATATCCGGGAACCATATGGTATAAAAGAATTATTGATGATTATGCTTTGGAATCACTTGTTAAAGATTGTGAAAATATAGGGCAATTTGACATTGTTGAGAAGCGAGATGGACATGACTCTAACTCATTCTATTTCTTTGTATCTTTTATTTTTATCCTTTTGTAACAAACTTCTATGTATTATTTATGTTAAGATTCCTATTTTGACGTGATTGATATTTTAATTTTATTTTAAATCAGACTATGTACTTGATATTTATATATTATTTGGCATATATAAATCTGCACTTGGAAGAACACTACCTTTTATCTTTGTGTCTTCCAAATACAGATTTCTCTGAACATAAATTTTCAATTATGAGAACATGTCTCATGGAGAGACATGTCTCTACATGAGACATGTCTTTTATGTTTCGCAGAAGATATTGTTTCATATTGGAGGCACTATTTAATATGAAAGATTTGTCATAGTTAATAAGGCTTGTTACGATACATAATACGTATCATAATAGATATGTGTTATAGTATGTATTACGTATTCTAACACATATTTTTTATGATACATAATATGTATCGTAACACATGTGTGTTACAATACCTTTAATACAAGACACACAATAAGTATCGTGATCTCCAAATATATTAATTTTTATCGATCGATAACTCAATCAATATTTTATGTATTATTATCATTAACATATATATATATATATATATATATATATATATATATATATATATATATATATATATATATATATATATATATATATATATATATATATATATATATATATATATATATATATATATATATATATATATATATATATATATATATATATATATATATATATATATATATATATATATATATATTAGGATGTATATATAACTCAATTATACACACACACACCCCCATATCTAATTGTGCCTCAAAGATATCTAAGGATGTGCTTAGTTGCTACTAGGTGTATTTGCTTGGTTCACTCATGAACTAACTAAGTGCATTCACTGCATAGAAAATATCAAGCCTAGTTTTTACTAAGTACATCAAGGACCCAATTATCTATCTCTATAGGGTAGGGTCTGCAAGCTCCGAGTCATTAGCTTCTTCCTTAAGTTTGATGAAGTTTGTCTCCATTGGAGTATACATAGGCTTGCAATCCATCATTCTGAATCTCATGAGGATGTCCACCATGTACTTTCCTTGATTTAGAAATATGTTATTTTTATATTTCCACACTTCCAATCCAAGAATGTAATGACGAATTCCCAAGTCTTTCATATCAAATTCAGATGCCAAGTCTTATTTGCATTTGATGTTGAGGTTCTCTTCTCCTATGATTAATAAATCATCAACATAAAGAATAAAAATCAACATGTCTCCATCTAATATTTTGAAATGAGATTTGGGTTTGCATCATTTTTTGAAAAGTTGAGTTTTGATAGATAATGATCTATCCTTTCATACCAAGCTTTAGGAGCTTGGTTGAGACCATATAATTCTTTCTTTAGTTTGAAGACATGTGACTATTTATTGTGAATTATGAATCCTTTAGGTTTCTTTAGGTATATTTCTTCTTCAATGACTCCATTCAGGAAAGAAATCTTTACATCCATCTAATAGATTGTCCATCCCTTAAATGCCACAATAGCAATTAAAGTTCTGATAGAGGTATACCTAGAAATTGGAGCAAATGTTTCTTCATAGTCCATGCCTTCTTTCTAAGAGAAACCTCTGGTGACGGACCTTGCTTTGCATTTTTCTATACTTCCATCTGTTGCATGTTTGATTTTGAATAACCACTTGGAGGAAACCACTAATTTATTTTTGGGCCTAGACACAATATCCCAGACATCATTCTTAATGATAGAATTGTATTCTTTTGTCATGGCATCCTTCCAAGAAATATGTTGAAGAGCTTCCTCAATATTATAAGGTTCTGATTATATTAATTCACTCATTAGTGAAACATAACTAGATTTTTTTGGGTCTTTTGCTTTCCCTAGACATACCCAAAGGAGTTGCATATGTCCATGCTTCTTCAATCATCTTCCTAGCCCATAGTAATATTTTCTTGTTTGTTTTGATCTCTTTAGTATTATCCATGTGATCACTGAAACCATTGTCCACATGGATCTCTTGTATCTCCCTCTAAATATTAGGAGAGAGATCTTCTTGATTGTCATCATTCATTTCATTTTAATCTTTGGATCTTTTCAATGCAATATCTTCCTCGGAGATCAAACCTCTGCTTAGTTCAAAATTTCTTTGTCCTTGAATTTAAATTCTATATGCCTTGGATGTTTCACTATATCTAACTAGAATACCTTTCTTCCCAGGAGGTTCTAATTTGGTTCTTTTCTCTTTAGGAACATGAATATAGACTGGACATCCAAATATCCTAAGATGACTTATTTTAGGTTTAGTTCCAATGAATACTTCTTTAGGATTCTTGTTTTCTAAATAAGAATGAGGACATTTATTTTGGATGTAAATGTATCATCTTAAAATGGAAGCACTTCCATGATAAGAGAATTTAGCCCTCCAATTAAGTGGTCTGGGGTCATCTTAAGTGCCTTGATCAGGTCTTTGCATGTATTTGGCTTTTCCCCCTGTTCTTCTTTCCTCTGCACCTGATTTTCACTTCATATCTGCATTTCCTAGCATTCTGGGTCAGGATCTTGAGGTTTTTGACCACAAGGTCAAAGTCAACCTTATGGGGTCAAAGTCAACCTCAACCCTGACTTGGTTAGGATCGACCTTGACCCTGACCTAGTCAAATTTGAGCTCATCCTTGACCCCCTATCCAGATTTCAAATTTTCTTAATTTTCGGGTGTCGGGTTTCGGGGATATTTGTTTTCCCACCTTTGGGTCGGCCATTTCGAGTTTTAGAATGGTAAATCCTTAAATTACATTTAATCTAGGTATATTTTCTAAAGGTTAGGACCTAATTGGGATTTAATTCTCCAAGGTGGCCCCTCTAGAAGATTGTGCCCTAGTTCACTATAAAAGGAGGCCTTCCTCCCTCATTTTCTCCATCCATTATCCACATCTCTCAAGAAATTTCATGAGCAAGCTCTCAAGTGAAAGCAAGTGAATTAAAGAATTCAGAAAAGCCTTCAAGAATTCAAGTGTTCAAGCATTCATCCATCAAGGAGATCCATTGTTAGCCATTGAAGGATTCAATCTCTTTGGAGCCCCCTTGAAGATCCATCCTTCTACATTCATCCAAGCCTCCTCATATGCAAAGATCTATTCAAGATTGGTGTTGAAGATCAAATGCCATTGATTTGAGACATCCTAATTTAATTCTACATCCATTGAAGTATTCCTACTTGTGGATTTGAGGATTTGAATCCTCTATAAGGACTTCAACATAAGTAAGGTGAATGGTTTCAGTTGCTTTGTTTATGCACACTACATTTCAATTCAATTTCAGGTTTAATTCCTAAATTGGGGTTTGACCAAGGCAAACCCCCCATACAAACAAAACCCCCCTTTTTCTTGTAGGTACAGGTGTAGAGTTTTGGATCTAAGATCAGATTTGGATACCCTTTTCGGTGAACTCCTGAGATCTGCGAACAAAGTCAGAATCGACCTTTAAATAAAGAATCTAGCCTTTGACCTTTTATAAGGGTCAAAGACTACCTGTTGTCAAAAAGATAAAAGATTTTTGAGTTTTCTTCGTCTCAGCATTTCCATTCCAAAATAGGTTGCCGAATTGCTTGAAAGTACACACAGACATCAGAAATTGGTATTTTCCATATTTTTCCTAATTTGAGGTTAGTACTTGTATTTCAATTATTTCATATTCCAAGCACAATTCTTTTATAGGGAAATATAGGGTTTTCTTCCTTTTTCATATTCTCCATAAATTGATTCGATTGTGCATTAACCTTTTTTGTTAATCAAATTGGATCTCTCCTTTGGGAATTTGGATTTAGGAGTGGATCTCATATTTCCCCCATACATTACACTAAATAGAGGTGATTCCATTACCTCTATTCAGTAAACAACAATATTAGAAGCTTATGCCCAGAGATGAGTTTCTAGGTTTTGATCATGCATCATAGCTTTGGAACATTCAACAATAGTTATATTCTTCCTTTCTGCAACTTTTTTTTGTTGAGGGTTGTAAGGAAGAGTGTACTCCCTCTTAATCCCAGTAGTTTTACAAAAAATTTGGAAGGTTTCTGAAGTGTATTCTTTCACATTGTTTGTTCTTAATGTTTTAATAATCTTTCTAGATATATTTTCTACTAGAGCTTTAAATTATTTAAACTTTAAGAGAATTTCTTCAGACTCTTTACACTTAAGAAAATATATCCATTTTCTCCTAGAGTAGTCATCTACAAAGATAATGTAATATAGGAATCCTCTAATGGAGGGAACAGATATAGGTCCACACAAATCAGATTGAATATGTTTTAATACATCTTTAGATTTGCTTTCACTATTGTGAAAAGTGCTTTTGATATTATTCCCTACTACACAACCTTTGTAGGTCCCTACATGTTTAGTTTTGAGTTTTGGTAGACCAGTGACCATCTTCTCTAAACTAGGTAAACCACAAAAGTGGTAATTCCCTAGTCTTCTATGCCAAATTTAAATCTCATTTGATGATTCATGAATTAGGGCTTGAGAAGAAGTGCATAATTTATAAAGACATCCTTTTCTTATACCAATAGTGTGAGAATTTTTAATGGTAGAGTTCTTGGGCTAGGATAATACTTTTCCTTCCATAAATGTGATCATGTAACCCTTGTCTTCAAGAGACAAGATAGAAACTAGGTTTCATTTGATATCAGGTACAAATAGTATTCCTATAAGTTGGAGTGAGACACCTGATTTGAGTTGAATTGTACACAACCCATTCCTTTTACTGGATAGTTTGTATCATCTCTAATAGTTACTTCCTCATTTGAAGTTTCCTCAAAGGATTCTAGTTGGTCTCAGAATCATGTTATGTGTCTAGAGGCCCCAATATCTAACACCTAGATGTTCTTTCTATTTGTGAATTGACTAGATAAGGTAGAGTAAAATACAAGTTTCTCTGAATTTGTATCCATTCTTTTTAACCTCAGTGAAGGAATCTTGAGATTTTGTTCTATTAGGGCACTTCATCACAAGATGACCATATTTGTCACATCTAAAGCATTGTACTTTAGATAGGTCTCTTATTTTCTTGGATGAGTGTTTCTCATTATTGTTTTTACCTCTTTTCCTTTTATTAAACTTCTTTACTCTTGTGTGAGTTTGAATATGTAGGATTTGAATTTCCTCTTTTGGAGCATTTGAATCAATCCATCTAGATATCAACCTAGACTCTTCTCGAATACAGTCTATTTTCAATCTTTTGAATTTGGGGAGTTTAGGTCGAGCACTGATGCCTTGAATAAATGATCCCAAGAGACAGGTAGTCTATTTAGGGCTATCATGACCAATTCCAGAGAGTTTATTTCTCAAATCAGTTATTCTCATATAATATGAAGTAATAGTCTCTCCTTGGTTCATCTTCATTTGACTGAGTTGATTTTTGAGAGTAAGGACTCTACTAGAATTTTTTATCTTGAAAATTTATTCAAGGGATTTGAACATGGCATATGTTGAATCTAGTCTGATAATTATAGGCTCTAGATGATCCTTCACTCCATCTGCTAGCAATTTCATTACTTTTGTATTATTCTTTTCCCATTGAATCTTTTCATCTTTCTCACTTTGTTCAGGTTCCTTTTCTTTCATGACTATGATTAATTCATTCTCTTTCAATGTTAGTAACATTCAAAATTTCCAAGCTATGAAATTTGAGGTGCCTTCAAGTCTATCCTCAAGTCTAAATCCGTTGACCATTTTGATGAGTCTAATTTATCACAAAGTATTTATATAGTTTGGTCTATAAATATATATCAATATAAGAATCTGATCTAGATCTTTTATTCCAAACCTTGCTCTGATACCATGTTAATATTCCTATTCTGATGTGATTGATATTTTAATTTTATTTTAAATTAGACTATGCACTTGATACT